>QLON01001644.1:0-14951 GCA_003313675.1 Termitomyces heimii | reverse complement strand
ACAGTTCCGGCCCGCTACTCAATGCCTTCTGGAAACCATCCCAGACACCCCGGAACCCCGAGACCCGACCCTGTAGTACTTATAGCATAGTTCACCGCTGTATTTGCTAGTCTTGATATTACCTGAACTGTTGCGTGCCCTTTGTTTGACCAGTACGCATTGACTGGCACACTTTGACTGGCACGCCGGAATAATCGCGTGCTTTAAGTTTGGTACGCACTTTGCGACTCTAAATTTACTAACCGGGTCTCGTCTTAGAACCTCCGGTTCTGACTCAACCCCCACCAAAACCCCGAAACCCCCGGGTCAAGTTCCATTTCCCCAGGACCACCTCCTCTGTTTGCGTCTTGAACCCCAGAGCCTCAACCCCAAAGTTTCAGACACCCGAGTGTTTGTAGATCAAGTCCGCCTCATAAGGGCGTTGCTTTCCCAGAAAGCCCCCGAATCAGCAGAACCTGACACCCAACCCCATAGTACTTATAGCATAGTCCCCCATTGTATTCATTAGTTTTGATATTAACTTGAATTGTTGCATGCTCTCTTACTTGACTAATACACACTGACTGGCATATTTTGACTGGCATGCCTGAATAACTGCATGCTCTAAGTTTGGTATGCACTCTATGACTTATAATTTGTTAACCCAGTCTCATTTTAGAACCTCTGGTTCCAACTTGACCAACTCCCAATCTTCAGCCTCTAAAATACCCAAAACTCTAGATCAAGTTTTATTTCCTAGAACCACTTCTTGTCCATGTCTTAAGCCCCGAAGTTCTAGCCCTAGAGCCCCAGACATCTGAGTATTCATAGATCAAGTCCACCTCATAAAGGCATTGCTTTCCCAGAAAGCCTCTGACTCAGTGGAACCTGACACCCAGTTCTAACTCAACTACTCCCCAACTCTCAGCCTCTAAAACACCTAAAGCCCCAAGTTAAGTTCCCTTCCCTAGGACCACTCCTTATCCATGTCTTAAACCCCAGAGTTTTAGCCCTGGAGCTTCAGACACCTGAGTATTCATAGATCAAGTCCGCCTCATAAGGGCATTGCTTTTCTAGAAAGCCTTTAATTCAGCAAAACCTAATAAAAAGAGAGAGATGGGAAATAAAGAGAAAACAGAGTAAATAAAACTGAAATCAAAGTTATTCAGAAAGTTAAAGCTGAGTTAAGTCAAGAAGGAAAGGAAATTAGAGAAAAAACTTAAAGAACCTTGAGGAAAAATAAAAAGAGTTAAGATAAAACAAGATAAAGAAAAAATAAGTTAAGAGAAGAAAAATTAGAAATAGATTTGGAGTTATTGTTGTTGTTGTTAAGTCTTTCTTTTGGGCTTTATTTCAAGATTAGTATATATGAGGTGCTTGTATGTCATCAACTCTATAATATTCTATGATTTTAAGTCACAGATATCTGCCATTAACATTCCTTCTTACTTATTTTATTATTCTACACTGCTTTTTTACTTTATCTTTGATTGTTTAATATTCTGCACTGGCTTCTTTTGAATCTAGCCAGATTCCACACTCAAAATCCCTCCTCTTTCAAGATTTCAGCATGCCAGATTCAGGATTCATTCCAGTACTGTTGATTATAGATTTGCATCAGCAGTGATCTAGCCTACACTTAGATTTTAATTGGTAATTTCCTTCATTTTATAGTCATCATACTTTAAAAGACTTTACCTCTACTGCTTTAATTGGTTTATAATCTTTGACCTCCCTACAGGCAGTTACAAGGTTCTGCAATAATTAACCCCCAGCTCATTTTATTCTTTACTTAATAATTTCTGATTTTCTAATTAGCTCATATAGCAATTATTAGCATTTTTTCTAATAACTGAAGTATAATGATAATAGTGCTTCATTGTGCCCCAATTGGTAATCCCTGCACATTGGTTTACCTCTATTTATAGCCTAACCAACAAAGTCTCCCAATGTATATGGGCAGATGAGGTAGTTTAGCAGCATTGAATAATCCACATAATATCTAAGGTGTTTTCTATATAGATGCAACTAGGGTTTGAACTTCTAATCACCTGGAAGTGGATATTCTCTTAGGAGCACAATGGTGCCAGCTGAGCCACTGTGCTCTAGATTTAGAGTAATTGTTAGGAAATCACTCTTTTAAATATCCTTTACCTCATGTTTTCCTTTAATTTTTAAGCTTTTTCACTTTAATTCATTCATCTTCTATTGCCTTTGTCAAACTCTTCACTGGCTGAACCATGGAAGCAAACTTCCTTATTGGTTTGGAGCCTTTACCAGACCCTAAAAAATAGATTATATAGCCTTATAATCTGGTGGCCATATAACTTAAAATGTAACTATGACTATAACTATGATATCAGTCACATCAGTCACACTGCATAATATTAGCATTGTTATGACTCCTTTTGGAGTCCCCCAGAATAACCCCAGAACCCTCTTCATTAACCCCACAACATGCTCCACCCCTGCAACTACCGACACTGCCATTAACTTGCATCACAACTGCCATCAGCCAACCCCCTGGGAACCCTGCATCACAGACTCCGGGATCGACTGCCATCAACCGCCAGATCATGCTACCCGCTTCTGGCCATTATGCATCACAATCCCCCCATGCCAATTGATCATGCACCCCACATGTGCAATCCAAGTATACAGTCCCGGCCCATTACTCAATGCCTTCCGGAAGCCATCCCAGACACCCCGGAACCCTGAGACCCAACCCTGTAGTACTTATAGTGTAGTTCACCACTGTATTAGTTAGTTTTAATATTACCTAAATTGTTGCATGCCCTTTTGTTTAACTGGTACGCACTGACTGGCATGCTTTGACTGGCACACCTGAATAATCGCATGCTCTAAGTTTGGTATGCACTTTGCAACTCATAATTTGCTAACTGGGTCTTGTCTTAAAACCTCTGGTTCTGACTCAACCCTTGCCAACCTCCAGCCTCCACAAAACACCCAGAACCCTGGATCAAGTCCATTCCTCCAGGATTAATCCCTTGTCCACATCTTAAACTCCAGAGTCTAAGCCCCGGAGCTCCAGACACTCGAGAAACCTGACATAATATCAAGGCTCCTCCTTACACCATTCTTGATGGCTATGTATACTCACACTTACTACCTCATGGGCTACCAGACCGACCCTTATAAGCATCTAGTCCTAGATCATTACTTTGCACAGACTCCCTGCCCCACCTACCTACCCCTCCCATACAAACCACAATACCTCCACCATCACTGGGCCCCCGACCCATCCCTCTATAATCTGGGGCCCTTAGTCAGCTGGGCCCCCCTGCCCAACCTAGCCATGGCACAACCAGTGGAGGTCCCTTCATACTGGAGCTTCCCTGGGGGCCTGCTGGAGACTTCACCAGTTTCCAGCAGACCTTGCCCAGTACCCCCTAGCAAGGGCTCCTTTGCACCCACCCCCTATTATGGCTACCGGTGCCCTGCTCCCCAGCCCCAGGGACCTCCCAACCATGACTACTCCCTTCGACATTACTTGACTGCCACCCCACCCACTAGGACTCCTCCTTTGCCTGTAGGATGACGATGCCTCAAGGAGTACAAACAGCAATGGGATAAAGTACTATGCTTGCTCTGAATCTCACCGGAGGATTTTGCAAGGCAGGCAAGGGTGCTACTCACAGATTTCGGACATGATGACTTCATAGGCACTCCAGAGGAATGGGCCCATTGCTTGGTTGAATTTGGGGATTGCCTCACATGAGGAGAACTCCTGGAGCAGACTATGGTAATGTATCAATGCAATATGATTCTCTACAAAGAGTTGCATCAACTACTCGATGAAGTCCACGTGTCCCCCTCTCCCTAACCCCTCAACAACCCTGCAGATCCAGGTTGCTCAATTCACATCTAACAGGAACCCCCAGAACCAGCCCCGGCAGCCTCCACTGCCCCTACTCCAGAGCAATGACAACGAGAAGAATAACAAAATGCCTCAGTTATACTGTAGTCCCTCAACCTGGTGGGAGAACTATTCAATCAGTCCACTGCCTGCATGGTAGGTTTGTCAATTTGCCATAGGGCTAACTCTGTCTCTAGCACTTTTGAGACCTGGGAACAGTCCTAGAAACCCCTGAAGCTGCTTCCATGAATGGACAACACCCGACCCCCACCCCTGGTAAGCCCCGGTAGACCCTGGGCAAACACCACTAGCATGGACAACACGCTATGCTATATTGATGAGCCTATGCATGGCAACAACGAAGAACCCCCCATGCTCACGCCCACAACTGTCCTGGCACAGCCCCCCATGTCCACCCCAGCCCCTCCAGAAACCAGCTTCCACCGTAACCCACTGCCTCACTTCAACCTGCAGAACCCCCTATAACCTCCGGTGCAAGCACAACTCTCCTGGACCAAATGTCCTCTACTCAACCTAGCACCTGGCCCTCCTCAACCTGACCCAACACTGCCAAACTCACACTGGCCCCCTCTGCCACCACCTTTATGGAGACCCAGGCCTCCTCCTGGTCAGAATGAACCCTCTTGGGACAATGGACCTCCCAGGCACAGACCCCTAGATGAGCTGCCCAGAGGAGGCCCTCCTGCGTGGGTGGGGCCCTGCCCTTGGCGCCTTTCCTCCACATGGAGGAGGGGGTAATCACTACTACTACTACTACAATGCCAGCCCTCCTCTTCACAATGGCACCAGCCCCGATAATGTTTGCAATGCCCTCACCTGCAAAGGGCATTTGGACATTCAAAAACCCAATGCATTTACAGGCCAAGACCCCTGGAAATGGTGTACATTCCTCACTCAATGTCTTAATATGTTTCAGATAAAGCCACTCACCTTCCAGGTTAATAGCTTCCAGGTGGCCTTCACCACCTCATATTTCCAGGGGATTGCCTTTGACCACTACACTGCCCTCATCCAATTCAACCCCAACAATCCAGCACTCTCTCACTAGCAAGCCTTCATTGATGAATTCTCCAGGAAGTTCAGGATCTATGACACCATGGCCGAGGCTGAAGACAACCTCTTTAACCTCCGGATGCACTCTGAAGAATGCTTCACCACCTTCATTGTACATTTTGAAAAGGAAGCTTACAAGACAGGCTGGAATTACAGCGCCCTCCAGTACACCCTCCACCACGCACTGCCACAATGTATCAAGGATGTCCTCTGACTCGCCCCAAAATAACCCTCTTATGATGGATATAAGGCCCTTGTCATGCAAATTGACCAACAATATTAGGAAGACCACAGCAAATACTTGAACTCCCGAGCCCTCTGGAACTCCAGGGGAGGAACCCTGTAGTCCTCCAGCGAAAACCCCAACCCCCAAACCTGAAGCAACAACCCTCCCATGTTTCCTGGTGACAGACCCCTGGTAAGTCATGGCCCACCCAACACTAACCCTGGCAGTGGTGCCCACCCCCAGGCCTGACTCAATGCCACCATGGCCACCAATGACCCAGGCAACCTGCCAAGCCCCAAGGAACCCCTGGAAAACTCTGAGGGTCCTAACTTCACTAATGAACAGGATGAAGAGGCCTTCCAGGCCAATTGGCTCTCGAAAAAGGGATGACCCTGGATTGAGATTCTGAAAGATGTATAGGAATGATGAAGGAGGGAGGGGGTTTGTATACTCTGTGGTGAGAAAGACCACTTTATCTCCAAATGTCCCCAATGACAGGTTATGGGGCACACCACCTGGACCTTTGAAGGGGAAGATGCCACCTATAAATATTTGGAAAATGACCTGGCAATTTAGACCCAGAAGACGCCTTAAATTGCAGAATCAACCCCAACATCTTCTCCACTCCGGTCTCACATCTCTGTTCCACAATGCTTGCCCAGGACACCCTCACAGCTTACCTACCCTCCCACTCTTCACACTCCCTCCTCCTCAAAACCTGCCTCACCCCCTCCAGAACTCTCCTCAACACCTTCATCAATAGTGGTGCCACAGACAATTTCATTGACAAAACATGGTCTACCCTTGCCCCAGAACCCGCTCAACAACTCCCAGTCCTGGTGCGGCTCTGCCTCTTCGACAGAGATGCCTTTACAGCAGGGAATGTCACTTATTTCATGTGTATGCCCATTACTTTTGCCAATGGACAGACTCACAACCTCCAGATGTTAATTACCAAACTACACTCCTCTGTGCCCCTAGTCTTGGGGCTTCTGTGGCTCTGGGACACCAACCCCTGCATCGACTAGTGACAACTCACCCTCTGCCTAATCCGGGAGCTGATGCCTGATGACTAGCAACTCCCCTTTGATATCCCGCACTCTCCTAGACCGACTCTGAGGGACTCTCTGGACAAACCCCCACCAACCCCCGGGCTCCAGTCTCACTTGTCCCAATCCTTCATCATCAATGCCAGGCTGGATGGCACCCTGGGACCGATATCAGCCCTCATTGACAGTGGAGCTACCAGAGTTTTCATTAGTGATGCCCTCGACCTTCTCCATGACCCCCTCAACCAACCCCTCGACTTGCAATGCCTTGATGGCACCCTCTCCTCCTCCTTCTCCATCCTAAGGTCTCATTTGGGATGCATAACTCTAGACAACAGCTATAAGTTCACCTCCAACTTCCTAGTTATGCAATTCCATGCATTAACCCCGATGGTGCTGGGACTACTCTGGCTATGTAACATGAACCCCAACATTGATTGGAGAATGCTCACAATGACCTTCCTAGGACCTGAAGACTGCCTTCCAACTGCTGTGCACCTCCAGGCCCTAGGGAGCAACCTGGCACTCTACATCCCCGAAGTGACCACTACGCCCCCCAGCCATGCTCCGCCAACACCCATCCAAACTTGCAAGACCCCCACTTGACCCCCAAACATTCCTCGGAACAGATACAAAGGGCCAAACTACCTGGACCAGTCTCAGACATGTGCCATACCCACTTCAGCCAATGCATCCACAACTCTGATCGATCCAAATACATTCAACATTAGGATTATTGGAGCCACCTCCTTTGCCTGTCTCATGAAGGATGGGGCCCCCACGTTTCAGCTGCACACCTCGCCTTCTTCCCCAGAAGAATACCTATGAGGAGACACTATCCCTCCAGAAAAGAAAGCCGAAGAACAGATTCTCCAAGAAGTAGTTCCCCTGGAATATCATGAATTTGCTAATGTATTCTCTGAAGGCAACGCTAAGGAAATTCCTCCCCACTACCCCTATGATCATACAATCAACCTCAAGGAAGGAGCCAGCCCCCCTTTTAGAAAGGTCTACAACATGTCAGAAGTTGAGCTCTGGGCTCTCAAAGACTACCTCAATGAAATGCTCAGGAAGGGATTCATCTGACCCTCTGCCTTTGCTGCCAGAGCCTTGGTTCTATTTGCCAAGAAAAAGGACGGTTTACTTTGACTTTGTGTCGACTACCGGAGACTCAATAAAATTACCAAGAAGAACCGCTACTCACTCCTGCTCATCAGCAATCTGGTTGATCGACTCCGCAGCACCAAGGTTTATACAAAAATCAACCTCCACTCCAGCTACAACAACATCCATATTGCCCTGGGACATGAGTGGAAAACTGTGTTCTGCATGCAGTATGGTCTGTTTGAATACCTTGTAATGCCTTTCAGAATGACTAACTCCCCCACCACATTCCAATACTTCATGAATGACATCTTCCATAACATGAGTGACATCTTTGTGATTATCTACCTGGATAACATCCTCATCTACTCCAACTCAAAGGAGGATCACTAGAAGCATGTCTGGCAGGTCCTGGAATGCCTCCAGGAGCACAACCTCCATGCCAAACCCAAGAAGTACTCATTCCACATGGAAGAGGTTGAGTATCTCGGCATCATCCTATCCCTATAAGGCATTCACATGGGGGTCCATGTGAATGCCCTCCAGGGATATGGCCATTGTCAACTGGCTGCAACCTCAGAATATCAAGGAAGTACAGTCTTTCTTGGGTTTTGCTAATTTCTACCAGAGGTTTATAGATAACTACTCCGGTATCACAAAACTCCTCAACTAGCTCACACACAAGGACATGGCATGGAACTGGGATAGTAGGTGCCAGAGTATCTTTAACCTACTCAAAGAGGCCTTCACCACCACTCCTGTACTCTGGCATTATGACCTCGCCCTCCTAATTATCCTAGAATGTGATACCTCCAACTATGCCATCACTAAAATCCTCTCACAGATGGAAGCTGATAGTAGAGAGCCCTAGCCAGTCACCTTCTACACCTGGTCCATGATCAACGCCGAGCTCAATTACAATATCTATGACAAGGAGCTCCTCGCCATCATTGAGGCTTTCAAACAATGGCAGGCCTACCTCGAGGAAGCCCAACACTGGATTCAGGTCTACTCGGATCACAATAACCTGCAATACTTCACCATAACCAAGCAACTCAGCTGACAGCAGGCCCAGTGGTCTAAAATCCTCTTGGAGTATGACTTCACAATCCAGTACCATCCAGGACAACTCAAAGCTGAACCCAATACCCTCACCCAATGACCAGATATCTACCCCAAGAAATCATTCAAGGTAGAATGCAATGCATTCAATCATTGCATAGTAATCCCCCCTGAATATTTGAATGCCATACTGATTTTAAATGATGAAGGAATCCTAAGCCAGATACACCACGCCCCCTGGGACAAGTATTTCATCGACTATGACCTTTGTAAACCCCCCAACAAAACCGACTGGGACCCCGCCTTCTTCTTGTCCCCCAACAAAAAATTCCTCCTTTGAAACAGCTGCATCTACGTCCCAGATCATGCCCAACTCCGCTATGATGTTCTCCACCAACACCACAACCACAAGCTCTGGGGACACCCTGGGATACGTAAGACCCTCCAGCTTATCTCCCAGGCTTACTTTTGGCCAGGACTAAGGAAAGATGTGACCTGCTACATTTGATCATATGAACTCTGCCTCCGGGCTAAAGTCCCCCAACACTGACTCTATGGGCTCCTGAAACCCCTGCCTGTCAGACGACACCTCTGGTCTTCCATATCCCTGGATTATATCATTGAATTTCTGGAGTCAGAAGGGTTTGATGCTATTCTTGTCATTGTATGTAGGCTAACCAAGCAGAGCATCTTCATATCCTGCCATACCACGGACACTGCCCTAGACTTTGCCTGGCTATTCTTCAAGCACGTCTTTGCCAAACATGGACTCCCGGATGACATTGTCTCCAACCGGGGCCCACTCTTCATGTCCAAATTCTGGACTTCCCTATGTAAGGCCCTTGAAGTAAAAGCTAGTCTCTCCACCGCCTACCACCCTGAAACTGATGGCTAAACCAAGAGAGTCAACCAGTCTCTTGAGCAGTACCTCCAGCTGTACATCAACTACCTACAGGATGACTGGCGCACCGAGCTCCCCCTGGCTGAATTCACCTATAACAACACGCCACATTCTGCCACCAAGGTGATCCCCTTCTTTGCCAACAAAGAATATCACCCTCAACTGACGTTCTCACTCCAGGACATTCCATTGCACACTGCTCATAAGGTTGCCTGGAATCTTTGATCCCTTTACACGTTCCTCCAGGAGGAAATCGACACTACAAACTGGGCCTATGCAAAACATGCCGACTGGAAATGGGAAGACACCCCCGACTGGGCTCCTAGGACAAAGGTATGGTTAGATCGACACCACCTCTGCACCTGCTGGCCCTCTCCAAAGCTCAATCACAAGTGCCTCAGCCCATTCAAGGTCTTGAAGAAAGTCTCATTCCATGCCTACAAGATCAAGCTCTCTCCAGAACTTAAAGGTCTGCACCCAGTGTTTCACGTCTGCCTCCTGAAAAGACACCCCCCAGACCCCTTTCCCAAGTGACACCCCAAGCCCCTTCCCCTGGCCAAGGTCGAGGACAAGTACCACTATGAGGTTGAAGACATCCTCGACTTCCGGAACATTCATGGACAACCCCACTTCCTCATATGATGGCATGGGTACAGCTCAGAGGACAATACTTGGGAACTATGCTGGAACCTCAATGGTGCTCTTGACAAACTCTGAGACTTCCAGTGACATCACTCAGGAAATGACCCTCCAGGGCGCAGGATTCATAGATGGCAGTAGTGGGTGTAACTCTCACCTCTGGGTTTAGTAGGGATTCAACTCCCACATATACCTTCTGTTTCCTCTTTATTAAAACTTCACCTTCCTTTTAGTTTTTTTCTATAGTAGCACCCCAGAGTCTGGGCAAGATGCTTTTTCTAGTTTTTCTGCTACCTTACTTACATTATTTTTCAACTCCAGGAGACCATCATATATATTCTAGATATACACTATTTTACAGATCAATATATATGCTATCTGACAAAATGATGACAAGAAAATGAGGCCTCTAGGTCTGAGGCCCTGAATCACCCTCACTCTTCCCCCCCTTTGGCCAACTCCGGAAACCCTCCCCCACCTTCCCTGGACTGTGCTCCTGCCATACTTCCTTGGCCAATTGATCCCAAGATGGAAGCTGCTCGCCCTCATTCAGAATTTGCTCAAACTATGACTCTGGGGTCAGGACATTCCTCTAGTGGTGAGCCATCACCAGCCTCCCCAGCAGGTCCATACTCTGCTCCACTCCAGGACTCCCCACTCCTGCCTGCAACCCCTCCCGCAAGGATGAGAGTGCTGCAGCAGCCCTGTCCAGGAGCAGGCAATGCTCCTGGGCCCAACCTGGGGACATTAGTATTGACCCAACCGCAAGAAGTAAACACTCACTAAGGGAGACCATACACCCAATTACCACATCCTCATGTAGGGCCTTGACCAGCCCTGTACTTGACAAACCTGGCCCCAGGAGCCCCGCCTGAGCATTGACTTCCCCCTAGGTCATCCTCACCTCCTCCAACTCCGGGATGACTGCCTTGTACTCTCCCTCCTCATGCTCCTCTCTCTCTAGATTGCCCTATCCTAAATGCTTCTGCTGGACCCTCACTCTGATGCCTAGTAGCTGCCCAGACAAGGGGGAAAAAGTTGCCAAAGAAAGGCATGCTGACAGAGCCAGGAATAGAGGCAGACGTGCCCTCTTAAAAGGCTCCAGGGAGGGACTGAGCAACACCTGCCTCTTCCCTTTGTCCAGGCACCCTCCAAGGCCCTCATGGCTGCCGGCCCTGGCCCAGGTCACCCAATGGGTGATCAGGACCATAGAGTGACCCCAGCTCCCCACTTAGTTGATCCCCTGGCCCCCCGAACCCCCACCAGATGCCTCCACAGATGCCTCCTCTATTAGCTCCACTACTCAATCCCACTCCTTGACTTCCATCCTCCAAGTAATCCCTCCCAACAGCCACCCCTGCTCCCGAGAAACACAGCGCATCCTCCACAGCACTAACATGGAACATTGCTTGTGGTTGAGGCAGCACACCTCACACATGGCTGTGTCCCAGTGAGACAAAGGGCCTAGAACCTCAAATAAACAGGGAATCTGTCACTGGGCACAGTACAAGCACTGTGCCAAAATCAGCAAAGAGACCCAAAGTATGAAACCACTCATCAGTCCATTGCTCACACACCAAGTGTGAGCAGGCAGATCCTGGAGCCTTTCCAGGGCCTCCCTAAATTGCTCTTGGGTTATGGCCACTTACACAATGCGATGGCTCTCTGGGACCTTGGAAATGGCCCCTATCACCATCCCAGAATGATGGAAATAAGAGGCAGACAGCCTAGGATGGGGAGGAGGTTGTGGACAAGGGACAGTCTTCCATGCAAAGGTGGGCATGGAACAACTTGGTTGGGGCTCCAGAAGGACACTAGGGCCTGCATTGGGAGCAAGCTCTGGGGGCTGGCTGGGACCTGCCTCTGGGGCAAAATTATGGTGTAGTTCTGGAAAAGGAAGATTAGTCATAGTAAACAGACAATGCAGCAACACTCACGTTGAACAAGCATGGCCACATGTGCATGGTATCACATGTCCCAGGCCTCCCACGCAACCAGGGAGGCCACTTCATTAGTAGCTGGGGGCATCAGGGAATGTGTCGGTATGCATGACATGACTAAGCTGATAGTAAAATTTTTTTTTTCACTACGTGGCAGGTCAGGTGCCAGATCCCACAATTGGACCCTGAACCAAACTACCAGTTACACATGCCTTGGAGGGTCTCGGCGCTGAAAGGGGGGTGATATCATGACTTCTTCCAGAGTCCCCCGGAACAACCCTGAAACCCCACCTGGGACCCTCTTCATTAACCCCACAACACGCTCTGCCCCCACAACTACCAATGCCACCATTAACTTGCATTACAACTGCCATCAGCCAACCCCCTGGGAACCCTGCATCACAGATCCTGGGATCAACCGCCATCAACTGCCAGATTATGCTACCCACTTTTGGCCATCACACATCACAATCCCCCCACGCCAATTGATCATGCACCCCACACATGCGATTCAAGTATACAGTCCTGGCCCATTACTCAATGCCTTCCAAAAGCCATTCCAGACACCCTGGAACCCCGAGACCCAACCCCATAGTACTTATAGCATAATTCACTGCTGTATTAGTTAGTCTTGATATTACCTAAATTGTTGCGTGCCCTTTTATTTGACTGGTACACACTGACTGGCATACTTTGACTGGCATGCCTGAATAATTGTGTGCTCTAAGTTTGATATGCACTTTGCAACTCATAATTTGCTAACCAGGTCTCATCTTAGAACCTCCAGTTCTGACTCAACCCCTGCCAACCCCCAGCCTCCATAAAACACCCGGAACCCCGGATCAAGTCTGTTTCCCCAGGATTGACCCCCTGTACACATCTTGAACCCCAGAGCCCAAGCCCCAGAGCTTCAGACACTCGAGTTTCTATAAATCAAGTCTACCTCATAAGGGCATTGCTTTTCCAGAAAGCCCCCAATTCAGCAGAACCTGACAAGCATAATAATGTTATAGCATGATGTCACACAGTAACATCATGTGTGACAGTCACATGACTTGACCTCAGAATATTTTAATTGATGGGCAAAGTGAATCTTTAGACTTGCTCTAGATCTCCTTCTACTAGGTTAGCATTTTATTATTTGTATTTATATTACCTTTATTAATACATTTTTAAATCTCTCTCTACTAGCTATATGACTGAACCACAGCTTCTAGAGGTTGCCCTTATAATAATGAGTAAAATACCAAAGATTAAAAAATGATAAAAAAAGTAAAGATGAAATTAAAACTGGATAAAATTGAGGCAATTATGAAAACTACTATACTAACTACTGAGGGCCTTTCTTAAGTATTTATAGAGTATTTTGGGCATTTAGAGTGATTGTGCACTAGAAGTAATTGAGCATCAGTAAGATTAGGCAGCAAAACAATTATGCAGGAGTTAAATCTTGTGGAACAATCATATGAAGTAGCATTTGCAAGGTGTCAAAAGTAATCTTATAGCAGCATAGAAAAACTGGAGTTATTCTAAAATGTAAGAGTTGTAATCTATTTGAAGAATCTCAGTAATTTTAATGATTAAATTAGTGATGTTGGAAACTAGAAGATGAGCAATTAAGAGTTAGTATAGCCCTACTCTAGAGAGTGTAAATGAATTGTAATAAAAAAGGTGTATAATAAAGATAGTGCTGTCACACTTTATTTTATATTTTTATTATTTTTTTTGTATGCATAATGCACATATAAATATTATATTTATGCATTGCTTAGCAATTAGCTAAGCAGTTTTGTTTTTTGTCTTATATATACTTAGAGAAATCCAATAATTTAAATATATTCTTTACCATGTGCTAAGCTAGATAAATTTGTAATGCTGTTACACAACTACTTTTGCCACCTGAAACACTCTATAAGTACTTAAAAAAAGCCTCTAATAGTTGGTACAATATTCTTAATATTGCACCAATTTAGTTTAGTTTTGATTTCCATCTTTAGTTTCACCTATTTCTTGTCTCTCTTCCTTATTTAGTCTATTTCTAAATCTACTTTATTTTTCTCCAATTTTTCTTTTCTTAACTACTTTCTTCTCCACCTTGTTTTGTTTCATTTCTCTCTACTTTTTCTTCAAGTTCTTCAAGTTTCCTCTTGACACTTTCATTTCTTCAATTTAACTCAACTTCAACTATTTTCAAACATCTCCAGTTTCTCTTTCTCTTACTCTATCTTGCCTATTATTGTTATTTTTCTCTCTCAGCTCTATTTTTAGTCTAATTTCTTTTTTATATTAACTCTGTTTCTTTTGTTTTAACTCTATTACATTTTTTCTCTATCTTTCCTTTATTTGTCTTATTCTTTTCTACTACTACTTGTTTATTTTTCCAAATCTCTTTCTTTATCTCTAATTATTTGTTTTTTTCCTTCTATACTTTACTTATATTATTTTAGTTTACTTTTTCTTCTCTTTCTATCTTTCTTTTGTGCTAATTTCTCAATATAACTCTTTTAGTTCTCTTATATGAGTTTTTCTTTAGCAAGACTTAACTAGTAAGTTTTTACTCAATAGAATGAGCCCTTAAGCTAGTGGAGCCTAATAGATCTTTGCTATAGAGTTCCATTTTAGTACTTTATTAGAGGTGCATTATAATACACTAACTCTAACTTCTAAGTTTTTACTAAGTTTAAGCAGGTTTTTTTGCTAACTCATACTGAGGATAACTTATACAGACTCTCCACTCTGTACTAAAAGTTGACTATCAAAGAATGATTTTATAACAGTTATAGAAGAAAAGCCTCTTGGCATTTCTCCAGCTCTTACACTCACAACATTTTATGATATAGTATTATCTTTTACTTTTCTTGAAGTATTTTAGAGTGCTTTATGTAGTAGGCATTTAGAATTTATTCTGGAAACTTAATCTTCCATGAACACTACTCTATCTGGAAACATTTAACATTATAAAATTAACATTATAATATTATTACTAATGCTAAAAACTTTTTAGAAGAAGTTCAAATACTTGCCATAGGCAGAAGTCAGTGTTAGTTGATTTAAAAAATTATAATAGTAGTTATAAGTCTTCTTAGTGTATATATTATAA
>QLON01001641.1:0-10670 GCA_003313675.1 Termitomyces heimii | reverse complement strand
CAGGACTCACAGACAGCAGTAGTGGGCATAACCTCTGCCTTTGGGCTTAGTAGAGATTCAACTCCTATGTATACTTTCTGTTCCTCCTCTCAAAAAAACCTTACCTCCCTTTTTAGTTCTCTTCCACAGTAGTGCCCTGGAGTTTAGGCAAGGTGCTTTTTTTAGTTTTTCTGTCACCTTATTTACACTGTTTTTCAACTCCAAAAGACCAATTATATACATTCTATATATATACTAAACTACAGACAGTGGTAAGAAAATGGGGGCTCCTAGAGCTAGGGCCCCAAACTACCTTCACCTTCTCCCCTCTTTGGCCAGCTCCAGAAACTCTTCCCCACCCCCCCCCAGACTATGCTCCCATCATACCTCCTCTGTCAGCTGATCCCAAGATGGAAGCTGTTCACCCTCGTCCAGGATCTGCTCAAACCACAACCCTGGGGCTGGGATATTCTTCTGGTGGTAAGCTATCACCAGCCTCCTTAGCAGGTCCAGGCCACACTCCACCCTGGGATTTCTCACCTCCATCTGCAACCTCTTTTGCAGAGACAAGAGTGCTACAGCAGCTCTGTCCAGAAGCAGGCAATGCTCCTAGGCCCAACCTAGGTACATCAGTATCAACCCAACTGCAAGAAGAAAACACTCACTTAGGGAGGCCATATGCTCAATTACTGCATTCTGATGCAGAGCCTCAACTAGCCCTGGATTCAATGAACCCTGCTCTGGGAGCCCCACCTGAACCTCAACTTCCCCCTAGGCCACTCTCACTTCTTTCAGCTCTGAGACGGCTGCTTTATAATCTCCCTCTAGCCCCCTCTGGTGCACCACCTCCTCCCTTGCCTCCTTCTCATGCTCCTCTCTTTCCTGGTTGCCCTGTCCCAAATGCTTCTGCCAGATCCTCACCTCAATGTCCAGCAACCACCTGAACAAGGAGGAAAAGGTCGCCAGGGAGAGGTATGCTGGCAAAGCCAGGAACAGGGTTTTTGTGGGCAGATGCGCCCTCTTAGAAGGCCTCAGGAAGGGACTGGGCAATGCCTGCCTCTTCCCTTTGTCCGGGCACCCCCTACAGCCCTCATGACTGCCAGTCCTGGCCTGGGTCACCCAATGAGTGATCAGAACCATGAGACAATCCCAGCCTCCCATCTAGATAGCCCCCTAACTCCCTGAACCTCCACCAGATGCCTCTGCAGGCACCTCTTCCACTGGCTCTACCACCCAGTCCTGCTCCTTGACTCCCATCCTCTGGATGATTCCCTCCAGTGGCCACTCCTGCTCCCGAGAAATGCAGCACATCCTCCATAGTGCTAACACAGAATATCACTCATGGTTGAGGCAGCATACCTCATATATGGCTGTGTCCTGGCAGGATGAGGGGCCCAGGACCTTAAACAGGCAGGGGACCTGTTGCCAAGCACAGTGCAAGTACTGCACCAAAATTAGCAAAGAGACTTGAAGTAGGAGACCACTTACCAGTCTATTGCTCAAATATTAGGCATAAGCAGGCAGACTCTAAAGCCTCTCCAGGGCCTCCCTAAACTACTTCTGCATTATATCTGCCCACACAACATGTTGGCTCTCTGGGACCTCTAAAATAGCCTTTATTGCCATCCCAAAACAATGGAAACAGGGGGCAGACAGCTTAGGGTGGGGAAGAGGTTGTGGACAGGGAGGAAGGATAGTCTTCCATGCAAAAGTGGGCATGGGACAACTTGGGTGGGACTCCAGAAGGACACTGAGGCCTGCATCAGGAGCAGGCTTCAGGAGCTGGCTGGGACCTGCCTCTGGAGCAAGATTACTGTATTGTTTTGGAAAAGGAAGGTCAGTCATAGCAAATAGACAATGTGGTGATACTCACATTGGGCAAGCACTGCCACATGCATGTGGTATTGTGTGTCCTGGGCCTTCCATGTGACCAGGAAGGCCACTTTATTAGTAGGCAGGAGCATCAGGGAGTGTGTCAGCATATATGACATAGTTGAGTTAATGGTAAAATTTTTTTTTTCTTTAAATATATGGCAGGTCAGGTGCCAGATTCCATGATTGCACCCTGGTCCAAACCACTGATTATGCATGCCTTAGAGGGTCTCAGTGCTGAGGGAGGGAGTGATGTTATGACCCCCCTTTGGATTTTCCTGAGATAGCCCCAGAACCCCATCCAGGACCTTCTTTTGTTAACTCTGCAACACATCCCACCCCCACAGCTGCCGATGCCACCATCACACACATCACAACCGCCATTAGCTAATTTCCCCCTGGAAACCCTGCATTATGAACTCCAGAATTGACCACTATCAATGATCGGATCACGCAACCCACTTCTGGCCATCATGCATCACAGCTCCCTCTGTGCCAATTTATTGCATGCCCCACATGCATGATCCAAGTATACAGTTCCTGCCCATTACTCAATGCCTCCCAGAACTCATCCCAGACACCCCAGAACTCCAAAACTTGACTCTGTAGTACTTATAGCATAGTTCTCCATTGTATTCACTAGTCTTGATATTAACTTGAATTGTTGCATGCCCTCTTGCTTAACTGGTATGCACTGACTGATATGCTTTGACTGGCATGCCAAAATAATTGCATGCTCTAAGTTTAGTATGCATTTTGCGACTTATAATTTGCTAACCAGGTCTTGTCTTAGAACCTCCAGTTCTGACTTGACTCTCTCCAACCCCCAGCCTCTACAAAAACACCTGAAGCCCTGGATCAAGTTTCATTCCCTGGGACCACCTCTTATCTGCATCTTGAACCCCAGAGCCCTAGCCCTGGAGTTCCAGACACCCAGGTATCCATAGATCAAATCCACCTTGTAAGGGCATTGCTTTTCCAGAAAGCCCCCAATTCAGCAAAACCTGATATAAACAAACTGGAAATTGTCTTTTTCTTAATGAAATAAGTAACTCTTCTTTAAAAGTATTAAAATTGATTCTTAAAATTATAATAGTTAATTTTGCAAACTTAGTATCTCCACTAATAATGCAACATTAAAGGACTCTGGTGCTGATATAAGTGACAATCATTCTTATTCCATTGCAAAGCCCTCTAGTTGAATCTAAATTTCTGAGTAGCATTACAAAAACATTAATCTTTAAAGAGAGTTTAGCTAGAAGCAAATTGCTAGCTCTTAAAGAGTTGAGATATTCTATAGAATATAATGCAAGGCCATTGACATTTATATCATCACATTGAATAGAGTCTGCACTCTGCAAGATCTTTTCTTTTCCTAAAAACCTCTATAGAACTTCTGAATTGATATCTTCTATATCAGAGTTCTTGCCAGAAAGGATAGTATAGTTCAGGAAATACTAATTATTTTGATGGTGATTAATATTAGAATAAGTGGAAGTAATTAATCCTGTGATAGAATTGTCATGATAGATCAAAGTATCTGGTAGCTATATTGTTTTTCCAGAACCTAGATTTTTTCCAGCACCAATATCCAATAACCAAGCTATATAAGCCATGTTATTAGGAGTCTGATCTAATCTCATATTTTGGACCAAATAGTAGACTTGAATGTGATTCCAAAGTCTACCTCTCTTAAGTGAAACAGCAATTATCTACTATCTAAGTCCTTGTTGAATGACTGGAAGAATTTGTCAAAAATCTCCTCTAAAAACTATAGTCACTTCATCAAAAGAAATATTTTTATCCAGAATAAACTTTTCAGCATCAAAGTATAGAGCTTGGCAGTATTGACATATAACATTTATAGAGCCAAGATAAAGTGGTAAAGGCTCAGTCAAGTAAAATTGCCTTGCTCTTAGAAGAGCATTTCCAAGTTCTTATACAGGTGAAATAATAGGAGGATAAAAAGGAAGATGATCTACTAGTATATATATAGCAAAAAGTGGTTCTGCTAGTAGATTTTGCTGCTCAGAATCTTTTACATTATCTATAGATTGATTCAAATACTCCAAAGGATATTGCATTAATTAGTTAAAGGCTGCATAAATATGATCCAAGTTATTTGGAAGACTTAGATCATGATTTTGCTCTATAACAGGTTTTACATACTTCAATTCATCTTCAGAACCTAAGTTATTAAAGTTTTTCTCCAGATCAGCTGCATACTACTATTGCCAATTTCTAAAATTCTTTTAGCTCTAACTTAATTTAAAGGCCTATATTCAGAATTGAAATCTATAGGTTATTAAGTTTCATAGTTAAGCTATTATTTTAAAATGCATTTTGCCTAACCTCTAGTTGAACTGTTTTTCTTCTTTCATAATGCAAAGTAGCCAATGCATAATGTTGCCTTTTAACATGTTTTAGCCTTTGCTGCTTTCATGCCTGCTCTTATTGCCTCTGCTGCTCTGTAGTTATAGCCTGCTCTTGTTGCCTTTTTTACTCTTTAGCTATAGCAATATATCTTAGTCTTTATTACTCTTGAAATACTGTTATAGGCATAGAATTTGGCAAAAGAGCATTTCTATGTCTCTTTAAGAATAGCTATGATAGCTTTAACAATAGGAGCCTGATTAAGCCTATTATTTACTCCATATATAGCAACAGGTAAAGAAAGCACAATTCTAGGCAAAGAGGCTCTATGTGCAAGAATAAATAGAAGTGGTATTATTTTAAGCATAGGATTTTGTAAAGAAGCATCTCATCCTTTACACAAAATAGTTTTAGGAATAGTTATAGCAAATGGATCATTAGCAACAGCAGACTGTTTAGTCTGATTATTAACCCCAGATTCCATACTTCCAAGTCTAATACTTTTAGTAGGCAAAACTCTTTCAGGAATAGCTATAGCAAAAGGATTATTAGAAATAATAGACTATCTAGTCTAATTGTTAACTCCAGACCCTATACCTCTAATTTGATTATAAGTTCCAGATCCCATACTTTTAGATTTAATACATCCAGATTCAAAGTAAAGAGGTAGTACAATTACAGAATTAGTTTTAATGTTTTTATTTGCATAAAAATCATTAGGATAAGTGGTTTATAACTGTTAAATTTTACTTTGAAGTCTAGCTTGTTGCCTCTGACTTTCAGGAGTACTGGGTGGATTCCTGTTAGAAGAAGTAGTTGAAGATTGCCTGAAATATCAACTTTTAAGCAATTTAATACTTAAAAAATATGTAAAAATCACTTATATAATGAGATATTTAGTATATTAATAATTTAATATAATTAAGGTTTTACTAATAAGCTGAATTCAATGTTTATTAACATTAATCAACTAGTGAATAGGCCAATACATACATTGTTGTGTGGTTTCTTTCTATATAATTGAAAACCTGCAATATTTAATCTTATTATATCATGAAATACCTGAGGCATAAAAAACAGTGTCCACTAAATTGTGTTTAGCCTTCCTCACACCAGCAAACTCCTAGACACCTGCCACACATCATCAAACAATAGTATAAGTATTAAAACTGTTGAATATACATTTTTTTTGCTATTTTAAATGCAGAAATAAGTAAATTTACACTTTTTTATCAAAATTTCAAGATTATAATCACATTATATGCAATTTGACATATAACATATTACATGTAGCTGAACAATTCAAAGTCAGCCTTATTTGTCAGCCTTAGTCAGAGATGATAAATTTTGGTTAGCACATCAAGTTTCTAGAAGTTGTTATATTATATATTAATTTATGCTTCTAATTAGTAATAAAACTCAATACATCAAATTTCCATTTTCAAACTTGTAGCTCATATAAGGCAAATCTTCATCAATAAAAAGTTGCTAAGAATACTAGGCCAAATTGTGGCCTAAGAGCTGTTATTTGTAGTAACTATAATACAAAGTATTAGATATAATTTAATTCTCAAGCCAGATTTATAAGTTACTCTTTATTTAGTTTTATAATAATTTATATAAAACATTCAAAAGGCATTAAGGTTTTTGCAAATAATATAAAATCATTATAGTCTGGAGAATCCCAGATGGAAATTATAACATTACTAGGCCTTACTATATAATTGTTACAATAATCTTATTTACTTTTTGCATATATTTTTCAAAATGTTTTTAAAACTTTATTTATACTATTGCACTTGCTTATTCTATTCTTAAATACATGTGCTTTTAACTTGCCTTTACATTTAATCTTGATATAAATATAAGCTCAGATAACATTATGCATTTTATAATAAAGGCATAAAGTTTTTCACCTAAAATATCTTAATTATTCTGATTAATTCTTAGTTTCTTATAATATCCTAATACTATAAGTATAGTATATTATTTTATGGTACTAAAATAATATTGCTTAACAAGTACAAATAATCAATATTGGTTATTGTTGTAGTAAGAAAGTTACAAGTCTTCAAAATTTAAAAACTCTTCAAAATACTCTCCTTTATTATTTTCACTGTCTTAATTCCTTAAATCATTTAAGTCTCTTTTTTCTAAGCTATCTTCTTCAAATATATCTTTTTGAGTATTGACTACTAAGTAGCTCTTGACTTGCTCATCATTTAATTTCTCAAAGTCTAAGCCTAGTTTATCTAAAAAGTATAGCTTTGCCATATTCTTTTGCAAATTAAGTATTGCTTTTTGCATTAGTATTTAATTCTAATACTAGTAAAAGTGCACAAACATATCTTTACTAGTCAAGATATCCACTCTAAATTAGTGCTATAATAATTCATATAATTAAAAATGCTTACATAGTTATATAATATTGCTTATAATTCTATCTTGTTTCTTTATGCATTGTATTATAAATGCACTTAGTACCTCATTGATAAGTTTTTTCACAATTTTAAAATTATACTACATATAGAATGCCAGTGAGAAGTTTGATGAAGGCAATAAAAAGCAGATATCACTTTCAAAGCCTAAGACATTCTATAAAGACTTAGAAAAAGCCTTTGTAGTCAATACAATAGTCTTAATATTGCTTTAGCCTGCTATAATTTCTCCTAATTTCTTAGTCTCTTCAATTTTTTTAGTTTTCTCTTTTTTTTTTATCTTCTCTCTCTTTCTCAGCTATCCTCTTTATCTATTGATACATCAGTCTCAAATTGTGAAACAAAACAAAGCTATTAATCATCAAAAAGTCTAAATAAAAACAAATTTTTGCTAAGAACTGTAAGCAAAGAACATAACCAAAACTGCTTTAAAATTTCCTCTCCAAGCTAGATTAGATCAGCCTTATCAGTGGCCTAAATGCTGAGAAATTAGCTTATTAGTATTATAATCTAATGCATACTTAAATCTATTATATAACTATATTTATATAACTATACTCACATTCCTGGAGATCTGTCACAACCCAACCATAAACCACACTGACGTCAGCACACCTACCCACCTTTTTCTCCTGATCTGATCTCCGCCATCACTGAGCTCCCCAAGCAACCCCGGAGCTCCACCCTCCCTGGACCCTGTCACCACAAATCCTGGACTTTGACTCTAAACTCTAAATATAAACCATGACCAACAACTCCAGCTCAATTACTCCTGTCACCTCTGTACTATGACATTCAGTTGATCGCCCCACCTTCCATCTCCGCACAATTCTCCCCACCGCTGCACAATCACCTCTGAAACCTCCAGGGTATATAGGGAGGGCTCCAGGTAGCTAGTAGGGTAGTCTTGAAATTATATACAACTTGTCTTTGTCATTTGTATCCATTTTCCAAATTCATCTTTTTTTTCTTTATCTCTGTCTCAACTTGTTCCTCTCTCTCCCTTCCCCCTCTTATCTCCACCTCTATCTTTCACCTCAAGATCTCCCGACACTTCCAGTTTTTCCTCTCTTAACCTCCGACTATTATTTCAACTCTGTCTACAACTCGTCTCGACTCTGACTCTCATTCAACCTCCATTTCCTGTATTGTCTCTCCATTTCCCTTCCCTGATCTCTGTACCTTCCTCCACTTGACTCTGTTTCCTTTCTCTCCACTCTGTCTTGCTTTCCCTTTACTATCCCCATCTCTTATCACTCATCCCTATTTACCTCCTACTACTTGATTCCTCCCTTTTTGGTCTATTCCCTCCTATTTCCTTTCTCCCTCATTTCTTACTGTCCCTAGTCTCATCTCCCCTTTCCCTTTCCTTGTATCTTATCTCCTGTTTTCCTCTCTCCACCTACTAACTCCCCTGTATAAATTGCTAATCCCAAAGTGCCCCTTAGTAGGCTCTTGCTCAACCAGAGTAAGCCCCTGGGTCAGTGGGACCTGACAAAATTGCAAGACTCCACCTACTCATCGGCCTTCTCAAATGGTGACTTATACTCAAAACTACTGGCCTATCATGGCCTACACCACCAACCAATACAAATGACCCTTCCTATACTATAGCATCTCTGGAGCACCTCCGATGACTCCAACTAATCAAAATACAGCCGCCATACCTGCCGCGCTGTTCCCGAATTGCCACTGGCAGATGTACCTGACTAGATATGCCATGGCCCCTTTGATTAGCCAGGGGCCAAGGCTTAACCCATGTGCACTGGCCCCTCAATCTGCACAAGGCCCTAGTGTATAGACCTATATGAGGAGACAACCAGTAATGCCCCTGGCCCCTTGGCTTGCTCCAATGCCTGCTTGCACCAGCCCATTTGTGGCTACACCAGTACAAGCAAGTGGTGAAGGGTTTCAACCCCCACCTATCACTGCATACCCCCAGCCTTTCCCCAGGGGACCCCTGCCAGTTCTGACTGTGCGCTCCCTGCCCTCACCCACAGGACAGGGTTACAAGTCCACCAGAGCTCCAGTTCTTTTTGCCAAAAAGAAGGATGGCTCCCTATGGCTATGTGTCAACTACTGCAGATTGAATTAGGTCATCAAGAAGAATTACTACCCACTCCTCTTCATTGGCAACTTAGTCAACTGCCTCCAAAGCACCAAAGTCTACACAAAGATTGATCTCCAATCTGGATACAACAATGTCCAGATTGCCCTGGAATACAAATGGAAAACAGCATTCAAAATGCGGTATGGTCTTTTTGAGTATCTTGTCATGCCTTTCGGAATGACCAACTCCCCCACCACATTCCAATACTTCATGAATGACATCTTTCATGACATGAATGATGTCTTCATCATTATGTACCTGGACAACATCCTGATCTTCTCCGACTCACCGGTGGAATACCAAGGTCACGTTCAATGCATTTTAGAACAACTCCAGAAGTACAACCTCCACATGAAACCCAAAAAGTGTGCATTTCACACTACCAAAGTCAAGTATCTTGGCGTCATCATGACCCCCAATGGAGTCCAGATGGACCCAATGAAAATCAAAGCAATCACCTCCTGGCCCCAACTCCGAAACATTAAGGAAGTACAATTGTTCCTCAGATTTGCTAACTTCTACAGGCAGTTCATTGACAACTATTTGGGAATCACCAAATGACTTAACCAACTCACCTGGAAAGACCACCCCTGGAACTGGAATTCCAGCTGTCAAAGCATTTTCAAACTCCTGAAGAAGGCCTTCACCTCTGCCCCCATCCTCTGCCACTATAACCCCTCACTCCCAATCATCCTCAAATGCGACACCTCGGATTATGCCATCACCGGGATTCTCTCCTAAATGGACTCGGACAGTAAGGACTTATGCCCTGTTGCATTCTACACCTGCTCAATGATCTCTGTGGAGCTCAACTATGACATCTATGACAAGGAGCTCCTCACAATTGTTGAAGCCTTCCAACAGTGGTGTACTTACCTTGAGGGTGCCCAACACTGCATCCAAGTCTACTCTGACCACAACAATCTCCAGTACTTTACCACCACAAAGCAACTTAGCCGGAGGCAAGCCCACTAGTCCAAAACACTGTCCGAGTACAACTTTACTATCAACTACCGTCCCGGATGACTTGGCGCAAAACCCAACACTCTCACCTGATGATCCAATGTCTACCCCAAGAAATCATTTGAAGCCAATTGCAATGCCTTCAACTACTGCGTGGTCATTTCCCCCAAGCATCTCAACTCCATGATCTTGCTCAACAAGTCTCCTAAATCAGATCTGAAGTGCTTTGACCAACTTGTACTTCCGTGGCCATGACCCCCAGAATATATAAGAGAACCCCGCAGATAGTGCGTCCTCCCCCCTTTCCTTCTCCTTATCCCCCGACCAAAAGCTCTTGCTCTGGAATGGTCTGATCTATGTTCCAGACCACAGCAAGCTATGACTTGACATCCTCTGACAGCACCACAACCACAAACTCCGAGGGCACCCCAGCATCTGGAAGACTCTTTAGCTTATTAATCAGATATTCTTCTGGCCTGGGGTCAAGAAAGATGTTGTTCGGTACATATGATCCTGCAATGCCTGTCATTGAGCTAAGGTGCCCCGACACTGACCCTTCAGGTTCCTGAAACCTCTCCTGATCGGCTGACAACCCTGGTCTTCTCTGTCCATGGATCACATTGTTGAACTCCCTGCCTCCGATGGACATGACACCATCCTAGTAGTAGTCTGCCACCTCACCAAGCAAGCTGTCTTTGTTCTGTGCCACACCACCAATACTGCCCCGGAGTTTTCCCAACTCTTTGTCCAGCATGTCTTCTTGAAGCATGACCTCCCCGGCAATATTGTGTCCAACTGCAGAGCTCTATTTGTCTCCAAGTTCTGGCAATTGCTCTGTTGAGCCCTTCACATCAAATCCTTGTTATCCACCACATATCATCCAGAGACCAATGGACAGACAGAACATATCAATCAGACCTTGGAATAGTACCTCC
>QLON01001640.1:0-10585 GCA_003313675.1 Termitomyces heimii | reverse complement strand
TTAGCTCCTGGGTCAGGCAGAGGGTGAGTTGTTGCCAGTCAATGTGGGGGTTGGTGTCCCAGAGCCATGGAAGCCCCAAGACCAGGGGTGCGGAGGAATGTAATTTGGTAATTAACATCCAAAGGTTGTGAGTCTGTCCATTGGCAAAAGTAACGGGCATACGCACGAAGTAAGTGACATCCCCTGCTATAGAGGCATCTCCGTCAAAGAGGCAGAGCTGCACCGGGACCAGGAGTTGTTGAGCGGATTCCGGGGCGAGGGTAGACCATGTTTCGTCAATGAAATTGTCAGTGGCACCACTGTTGATGAGGGTGTTGAAGGGGGTCCCGGAGGGGGTGAGACGGGTTTTGAGGAGGAGGGAGTGCGAAGAGTGAGAGGGTAGGTAAGCCGTGAGGGTGTCCTGTGCAAGTGTCGTGGAATGGAGATGCAAGACTGGGGCGGAGAAGATGTCGGGGTCGATTCCGCGATTTAGGGCGTCTTCCGGGTCTAAATCGCCAGGTCGTTTTCCAAATACTTGTAGGTGGCGTCCCCCCCTTTGAAGGTCTAGGTGGCGCATTCCATAACTTGTCATTGGGGGCACTCGGAGATGAAGTGGTCTTTCTCACCGCAGAGTATGCAAACCCCCTCCCTCCTCCATCGTTCCTGTATGTCCTTCGGAACCTCGATCCAGGGTTGTCCCTTTTTCGGGAGCTGATTGGCCCGGAGGGCCTCTTTGTCCCATTCGTCAGGGAAGTTGGGGCCTTCAAAGTCTTCTGGGGGTTCCTCAGGGCTTGGCGAGTCGTCTGGGTCGTTGGCAGCCACGGTGGCGTTGAGTCGGGCCTGGGGGTGGGCGCTGCTGCCGGAGTTAGCATTGGGTGGACCGTGACTCACTGGGGGTCTGCCACTAGAGAATGCAGGGGGGTTGTTGCTTTGGGTTTGGGAGTTGGAGTTTTCACCCAAGGACCATGGGGTTCCTCCCCTAGGGTTCTAGGGAGCTCGGGAGTTCGAGTACTCGCTGCGATCCTCCCAATATTGTTGGTCGATTTGCATGACAAGGGCCTTGTATCCGTTGTAAGAGGGTTGTTTTGGGGCGAGTTGGAGGACGTCCTTGATACGCTGTGGCAATGCGCGGCGGAGGATGTACCAGAGGGTGCTGTAGTTCCAACCTATCTCGTAAGCTTCCTTTTTGAAACATACGATGAAGGTGGTAAAGCGTTCTTTGGAGCACATCCAGAGGTTGAAGAGGTTGTCTTCGGCCTCGGCCACGGTGTCGTAGATCCCAAACTTCCCAGAGAACTCGTTGACAAAGGCTTGCCAGTGAGAAAGTGCCGGGTTGTTGGGGTTGAACTAGATCAGGGCGGTGTAGTGATCAAAGGTGATCCCCTGGAGGTACGAGGTAGTAAAGGCCACCCAGGAGCTGTCAACCTAGAAGGTGAGTGGCTTCGCCTGAAACGTATTAAGACACTGAGTGAGGAATGTACGCCATTTTCAGGGGTCTCAGCCTGTGAATACATTGGGTTTTTGAATGTCCAAATGCCCTTCGCGGGCAAGAGTGTCGCAAATGTCATTGGGGCCAGTGCCATTGCAGGGAGGGGGGCCGGCATTGTAGTAGTAGTAATAGTGGTTACCCCCCCCTCCATGTGGAGGAAAGGCACCGAGGGCAGGGCCCCACCCGCCAAGAGGGCCTCCTCCAGGCAGCTCACCTGGAAGTCCGCGCCCGGGAGATCCATTGTCCCAAGGAGGTTTATTCTGACTAGGGGAAGGCCCAGGTCTCCATATAGGTGGTGGCAGAGGGGGCCGGTGTGAATTAGGCGGTGTCGGATTGGGTTGAGGAGGGCCTGGTGCTGGGTTGGGTGGAGGACGTTTGGTCCTGGAGAGTCACATTTGCACCGGAGGTCGTGGGGGGTTCCGTAGATCGAGGTGAGGCGGCTGGTCACGGTGGAAGCTGATTTCCGGAGGGGCCAGGGCGGACATGGGGGGCTGTGCTGGGACAGTTGCGGGTGCGGGCGCAGAGGGTTCTTTGTTATTGCCATGCATGGGCTCATCAATGTAGCACAGCGTGTCGTCCATGCTGGTGGTGTCCGCCCGGGGTTTACCGGGGCTCACCGGGGGCGGGAGTCGGGTGTTGTTCATTTGCGGGAGTGGCTCCAGGGGTCTCTGGGGCTGTCCCCAGGTCTCAAAAGTGCTAGGGATGGAGTTAGCCCTTTGGTGAGTCAACAAACCTACCGTGTGGGTGGTGGGCTGGTCAAATAGCCCTCCCGCCAGATTGAGTAACTGCAGTATGGCCAAGGCATTTTGTCATTCCTCTCATTGTCGTTGCCCCAGAGTGGGGGCAGTGGGGGCTGCCGGGGCCAGTTCCGGGGGTTTTTGTCAGATGTGAATTGAGCGTTCCGGATCTGCAGGGTCATTGAGGAGTCGGGAAGAGGGAGACACGTGGACTTCGTCGAGTAATTAATGCAATTCTTTGCGGAGGATTGTATTGCATCAATACATTGCCATAGTTTGTTCCGGGAGTTCTCCTTGTGTGAGGCAATCCCCGAATTTGACCAAGCAGTGGGCCCATTCCTCCAGAGTGCCTACGAAGTCATTGTGTCCAAAATCCATAAATAGCACCCTCGCCCGCCTTGTGAAATCCTCCGGCAAAATCCGGAGCAAGCATAGTACTTTGTCCCATTGCTGTTCATACTCCTCGAGGCGTCGTCGTCCTACGGGTGAGGGAGGGGTCCTAGCGGGTGGGGCGGCGGTTGGGTAATGTTGAGGGGGGTAGTTGTGGTTGGGAGGTCCCCGAGGTTGAGGAGCAGGGCGCTGATAGCCGTAATAGGGGGTAGGTGCAAAGGGGCCCTCACTGGGGGATACCGGACAAGGTCCGTTGGGAACTGGTGGGGTCTCCGGCAGGCCCCCCAGGAAGCTCCAGTACGAAGGGGCCTCCATCAGTCATGCCATGGCTAAGTTGGGCAGGGGGGCCCAGCTGACCGAGGGCCCCAGATTGTAGAGGGATGGGTTGGGGGCCCAGTGGCAGTGGAGATATGGTAGTTCGTACAGGAGGGGTGGGTAGGTGGGGCGGGGAGTCTGCGCAGAGTAATGATCCGGGACCGGATGCCCGTAAGGGTTGGTCTGGTAGCCCGTAGGGTAGTAGGTGTGAATATACGTAGCCATCAAGAATGGTATAAGGAGGGAGTCTTGATATTATGTCAGGTTCTGCTGATTCGGGGGCTTTCCGGGAAAGCAACACCCTTATGAGGCGGACTTGATCTACGGATACTTGGGTGTCTAGAACTCCAGGGTTAAGGCTCTGGGGTTCAAGACACGAACAGGGGGGGTGGTCCCAGGGAAATGGAACTTGACCCAGGGGTTTTGGGGTTTTGTGGGGGTTGGGAGTTAGCAGGGGTCGAGTCGGAACCGGAGGTTCTAAGACAAGACCCAGTTAGTAAATTTAAAGTCATGAAGTGCATACCAAACTTAAAGCACGCAATTATTCCGGAGTGCCAGTCAAAGCGTGCCAGTCAATGCGTACCAGTCAAACAAAGGGCACGCAACAGTTTAGGTAATATCAAGACTAGCGAATACAGCAGTGAACTACACTATAAGTACTACGGGGTTGGGTCTTGGAGTTTCGGGGTGTCTGGGATGGTTTCCGGAAGGCATTAAGTAGCGGGCCAGGACTATATACTGGAATCGCGCATGTGGGGTGCACAATCAATTGGCGTGGGGGAATTGTGATGCGTGATGGCCAGAAGTGGGTAGCGTGATCCAATGGTTAATGGCAGTTGATCCCAGGGTCCGTGAAGCAGGGTTCCCAGGGGGTTGGCTGATGTCGGTTGTGATGCGAGTTAGTGGCGGCGTCGGTAGTTGCGGGGGCAGGGCATGTTGTGGAGAGGGTCCCGGGTGAGGTCCCGGAGTTATTCCAGGGGATTTTGGAAGGGGTCGTGACAGCAGAGATTAGAGCTAGCCAAATCACTTCCTAGCAATTAGCTTAGGCATTTGCTGCTAACTCTGCTTCTAAGTCATTCTAAGATGCAGTTTCTCATCACCTGCAAGACTTTGAGAATGTTTTCTCTAAGGCATCATTTGATTCTCTGCCAGAGCATAAGCAGTGGGACCATGCAATTGAGCTTATGCCCAACACTGAGCCCTCTAGCTGCAAGGTTTATTTCCTCTCTCCTAGAGAACAGGATAAGCTTAATGCCTTTTTGCAAGAGAATTTAGACTCTGGTTGCATCTATCTTTCAAAGTTTCCCATGGCCTTTTCAGTCTTCTTCATTAAGAAGAAGAATGGATTTCTACATCTGGTTCAGAACTACTGAGTCTTAAATGCAATGACTGTAAAGAATTGCTATCCCTTACCACTCATTTCAGAGCTTGTCAATAACCTCCAAGGTGCATGCTATTTCACTAAGTTGGATGTCCACTGGGGCTATAACAATATGCACATTAAGGAAGGTGATGAGTGGAAGGCAGCATTTTGAATAAATTGTGAACTCTTTAAACCTCTGGTAATGTTCTTTGGCCTTACTAATAGCCTAGCTACCTTCCAGACTATGATGAACAACATTTTCTAAGACTTCATAGTAGAAGGTGTTGTATGTGTATATCTTAATGATATCCTCATTTATACCAAGACTTTAGAGGAGCATCATTAGATTACATGCATCATACTAGAATGTTTTTGCCAATATCAGCTTTATCTTAAGCTAGAGAAGTATAAATTTGAGTAGACTAAGGTTAAATATCTTGGACTGATTATTTTTCATGAAATGACTGAGATGGACCTAGTTAAGGTGGTTAATGTGGTAAAGTGGCCAGAGCCTAAAAACAAGAAGGAGGTCCAGGCCTTTCTGAGTTTCACCAACTTCTACTAGAGGTTTATTTAGGATTTCTTATACTATGCCCAGCCCCTCTTTGATTTCACCACTAAGGACACTCCTTGGCACTGGAATACAGTACAGCAAACAGCCTTTAATGCTCTTAAATAGGCAGTTACTTCAAAGCCTGTCCTTTTGTTCCTAGATAACAACTCTCTCTTCTATGTGGAAGCTGATAGCTCAGATTTTGCTACTGGAGCTATCCTCTCTCAACAGTTAAGAAAGGATGGTAAGTGGCATCCTGTAGCCTTTTACTCCAAGAGTCTCAATGCAGTGGAGTGAAATTATAAGATCTATATCAAGGAGATATTAGCTATTATTTGGTCCTTTGAGAAATGGCAACATTTTCTTAAGGGTGCTAGGCATAAATTCAAAGTGTGGACTAATTACAAGAACTTAGAGTACTTTCAGATGGCTAAAAAACTTAACTACTGACAGGCTTGATAGTCCTTGTATCTGGCCAACTTTGACTTTTCTCTATACCACAAACTCAGATGGAGTATAAGCAAGTCAGATGCACTTTCTAAGTGAGTAGACCATGGCTCAGGAGCTAGTAACAATGAGAATATTATACTCCTGAAGCCAGAACTATTTGCCATCCATGCTTTGAAAGGTGTGGTTGGCTAGGGAAAAGAGGTGAGCATCCTCTGAGATATCCACCAAGGTAACTAGGAAGGTACCCAGGAAAATCTTGTAAAGGGAACACTTGATGTTTGTGGAACTTCTTTCACAGAGCCAATGGTGTAAGTGACAAGTGAGAGTCAAGTGAGTATGAGGGCAGGCAAAAGTTAGGCAAAAAATAAGCAAGGCTAACAGAGGATTAAACATTGCTAAGAAAGCTTACAATTGGTTCAGTGAATAGGCCAGAAAAACACTGTTATTATTTAGCCTGAGGATATTCTATCTAAAGACTGCCTATATATACTACATTAGTAGCTATGTTATTACTAATACTATTTACTAATCAGGCTCTGGTATGTAATAGAGTATGACTAATAATAATTGATGCTGAGTAAGGTCCATGCATATGACTCATCAAGGCCGACTACTAAGAGATGGAAGGGGAAAGGGTGAGCTGAGTGGCTAGTTAGATCTGCTAGGAGCAGGCATATCATTGGACTAAGCTCAAAATAGGATTGGACATAGTCTAGAAATCAATTCCCTGACATCAGCCCCTCCTCTAAGTTTATCACCTTGACAAATTGTGTTCATCTTCTCTGGATTGGGTGAGAGCATTGAGCAATATTAGTGCCATATGGAGATGCCTCAGAAATGCCTCAAGCATAATGCTTATGAGCATAGTCAATAACTATTAGGGATAACAGAGCTAAAATCAAAGTAGAGAGAGCTATAAGTGAGCTGGCAGGTAGTGAAGATATGGCCAAAGTCAGTATAGAAGGCAGAGTATCCTAATCAAGAAAATCAGAAAAGTCTAGAGTAGAGTTACACATAGGAGCTCTAGGAGGAAGAGGTGGTGTGGACTGGGTAGAGAGTGTCAGAGTGGGCAATGTGGGTTCTCTAAATGGGGCTAGTGCAGCAACTGCCAGTACAGCATTGCCAGATTGCTACTTCTGTGGTGTGTGCACATGCTTCTTAATAATGTGCTTTCCAAAGACCATAAGGGCTTTACCAATCTGCTGGTCAGTGCCCTGGATAGTGATAAAATGTCAGCCTTTACCACCAGCTGAACCAACTGAGAAGGTGGCCAGCTGAGAGCCAAACAGGTCATGGGCTTATTTAAGGCCCCACCCCTAATGTCCAATGATATGCACAATAAGAGAGTCAGGGAGCTCAAAGGCATATTTAAAATAAAGAACTTTACCATTAGTAGGAGGGAGATCCTGAGCAAGGGGGATAGCTAGGGAAGTATTAGAAGTAAAGTATGCTGCCCATCAAGAAATGCAAGAAGGGGGCATAATAGGAGTTTGAGTGAACTCAGAGGGCTTAAGGTGGCCAGAAAGAGCAGAATAATAAGCAACTAAAGCATTACTATGCTTAGGAGTAGTTTGGGCAGCAGTGGCAATGATATGTCCACTTTTTAGAGTGGCTAGTCTGCATTTAAGAGTGGCAAGTGTCAGCTGCATCTACTGCATTAGAGAATACCAGTTAGCAGTCCAGTGAGGCATTGAGGCAGGGCCTGTCCTAGAAACAAGAGGTGTACCAGTGGCCAGGTTAGAAGGGTAAGCAGAGGGAGCTGCTGTAGAGATATGAGTCATGAGGGTAGAGAGAGACTGAGAGTCAGAAGACATGATAGGGGATAGATTAGATACTGTGGGCTAAGAGGGTAAACAGTGTAGGAGGCTGAACAATCTGTAAGGGAAACACTTGACATCTGCAGAACTCCTTTCATAGAGCCAATGGTGCAAGTGATGAGCAAGAGTCGAGCAAGTGTGAGGGCAGGCAAGAGTCAGGCAAGGGACAAGCAAGGCTAATACAGGGTTGGATGTTACTAGGAAAGCTTATGGCTGATTCAATAGATAAGCTAAAAGAATACTGTAATTGTTTAGCCTGGAGATATTTTATCCATAGGCTGCCTATATATACTACATCAATGGCTGTATTATTACTAATACTGTTTGGGCTCCAATATGTATGTAATGGAGTATGACTAACAATAATTGATGCTGAGTAAGGTCCATGCATATGACTCATCAAGGCTAACTACTAAGAAATGGAAGGAGAAAGAGTGGGCTAAGTAGCTAGTCAGATTTGCTAGAAGCAGGCATATTGTTGGACTAAGCTTGGAATAGGGTTGGACATGGTCCAGAAACCAGTTTCCTGACAGATCTAGTAACTAAGGCTGCCATGATTTTGCATGCTTGAAAAAAAACTGGAGTAAAGTCTATCTGCATTGATAAATAGTCTCTAAAAGATAGTCTCCTCATCTTCCAGGGACGCATTTATATTCTCAATCTGCCTAACCTCCAAAGGCAGATTGTAGAGCAGCATCATGATTTCCAAGTTACAGAATATTTTGGCAAATAGAAGATACTGGAGTTGGTCTTGCAGAATTACTAGTGGCCTCAAATGTTATGGTATATTGGCACCTACACCTTCACCTGTGACCTTTGCCTTTGGACTAAGCCTTGTCATCAGCCTCCTATGGGATAGCTTAATCCCTTGCCTATTTTAGCTAAGTGTTGGAATGTGGCTTTAGTAGACTTCATTGTTGAGTTACCAGACTTTTATGGATATAATGCAATTATAGTAGTAGTGAATCTCTATAGTAAGCATGCTCATTTTATTCCAACACACATGACTTGCTCAGCCATGGGTGCTGCTAGTCTGTACCAGAAGCATGTCTGAAAATTCCATAGACTATCAAATACTTATATCTTTGATTATAGACCTCAGTTTGTGGCAGAGTTTACTAAAGAACTATATTGCCTCTTTTATGTTAGGCTCCACACTTCCACAGTCTATTATCTTCAATACAACAACTGTGTGCATGCTGCTACCCAGATGTTTCTTTTCCTTTTAGACACTAGTTAACACCCTTAGATGGAATTTAAGCCTTGTAGGCAACCTTTAAAGAACAAAGCTGTCAATGAGTTCTTAGACTAGATGAAGGTGGCTCAAAAAAAAGCCAAAGCTGCTTTAGCTAAGGCAAAGAATGACATAGCCTACTATTATGATTGTAAACAAGTTTTAGCCCCCAAGTACAAGCCAGGAGATTAAATCTATCTGAATGCTTCTGACATTGTTACTACCTAACCTTCTTAGAAGCTCTCTCATCACCATCTAGGACTCTTTTTCATATTAAAGCAGGTAGGCCACTAGCTTATCAACTCAAGCTGCTTAGTGAAATGAGTTAACTCCATCTAGTCTTTAATATGGTGAAACTTTCTCCAGCACCTGAAGATCCAATTCCAGGTTGATACCCATAGCCACTTCTACCTCCAGTTCTAGTTGACAACTAAAAAGAGTATGAAGTGGAATAGATTTTTGATAGCTGACTCTTTAGGAATAAGCTTTAGTTCAAGGTCAAGTAGAAGGGCTATGGAATTGAGAACATCTTTTAGGAGCCACAAGAGAACATCTATGCCCCTGCCTTAATCCAGGAATTCTATTAGCAGCATTCCAATGCTTTTCAAGCAATTAAAGGTCTTTATTCTCTTTCCAAGGTAAACCAGGCCATTCAGAACTACTTCTACCCAGCATGTTAAAATGCCACACTCTAAAGGGGGGGTAATGTCAGGGAACTCCTCTTTCCTTTCTTTTTTCACTTCTTATTCTTTCACTCTCCTTTTAGTTATTTCCTTATTTCTTTTATCTTCTCTTATAGTGTTGTTTTTATTCTCTCAACACTATCTATTAGCACTATTTTCAACCTTTGAAGTGCTCTAGTTCTTTAGCTATTATCCAGACAAGTGTGGACCCTCCAGCACTGCTTCCAGACTGCTTATATAAGCCAGAGTTTGCCTTTTTGACTTCTAAAGTCTGGAATTTTCTTGCTTTGTTTGCACAATTATTTAGTTAGTTAATTTTCAAGTTTTTAAGGTTTTGTTGTACTGTACAGCTATTTCCCATGCTTCAAAAGCCCCAGAAGCATCCAACCTGGCATAGGAAATCTCCAGACTTGTTTTTTTTGGCTCTCCTTCTGCTAGGTGAGTAATTATTATAATATTGTTAATATATATTTTAATACACTTTAGATCTCTCTCTACCAGCTTGTGTGACTAAGCCATAGCTTTCAGAGGTCATCCTTACAGGTTCCAGAAACTTAGCAGAAGGGTGCAGTAAATAAAATGCAGTGAAAAATAATTGCTTAGCAGATTGGAGTAATTTTTTAAGCTTTGCTAAGAATGGCTTGGCAAATTAGTAATAATTATTCATGAGCATAGGTTTAATGCATAGAGTTGAAGTTCTTTGCCAAGACCTGTTAAAAGTTAGAGCATTTTTTAGTATTATTAACATTTTCCATATCTTTATTAAAAACTTTGCTTACTATGCTCATTATCTTATCTAACTCATTTATGCTAATAATTTAGTTCTAATCAAGTCAATATATAGAAAAATTTGATCAAAGCACTTCAAGCTGCTCAGCTCCTTGTACTAATTGGCTATATTTTTGCTAATATAATAATACTAATATGTCTATCTCAATAATGAGATAAAATAAAGTTATTAATTATCAAAAAGTCTAAATAAAACAGATTTCTGCTAAAAATTGTAGGCAAATAATATAGCCAGAACTGCTTTGAAAAGCCTTCTTCATATTATGTTAGATTAGCTTTATTAATAGCCTAGATGTTAAAAAATCAGCTTATCAGTATTTTGATTTAATGTGCACACAAATTAATCATGTGACTATAATCATGTGATATATGCACCTAAATCAATTATGTAATTATGATTATGTAATTATGCTCAGGTTTCCAAAGATCAGGTGACTTATTTTAAGAAAAGTATTACACCTTGTCAATAAAATAGGCATATCTTAGTAGAAATATATGTAAACTTCTACATATTGGATATTGTCTTAATTACTTAATTAATTTATACACAATAAAAGCTGTTTGAAAGCATTTTGTAGTAAATTAATAGAGGAATCAGTGATTTAATGAGAAAAGCTAAATTTAGTTGTTAAGAAAAATTGAGCAGGCCTCAGTAAAATGCTTATATTTTGATGGGAAGATTATCAAACTCTATTGTACTTAGTACTTTTGGAAAGATTTAATTAATTTGCACCTAATAAAAAAGGTTCAAAGGAAGTTAGAGATAAATTAAGGGAAATGTTAATA
>QLON01001639.1:0-10735 GCA_003313675.1 Termitomyces heimii | reverse complement strand
ATAACATTAGGTAATCTGCTGAATAGATTAAAAGATTAAGGAATATTAAGCAATTACTAATAATAGCAGCACTAAAGTATTAACCTCCACTCAAATGAATCAGTGAAATAGCCAAGTATTTATATTTGAAAGAGTTCAAAATGCCTAAAAGACTCTTTATAGTGAGGATAAGAAATATAATTTAGCCAAAATAGTTTTTTAAGCTATTGCAAGTAGCCATGAAGTTGTTATTATGCATTTAAATTTCTTCAATGCAGCTGCAGATGTTAATAAATATTATACTACCCAAATAGCAGCTTTAAAATATTATATAGCTTACTAAACTAATTTTAAAAATGAAGCCAGTGCAAAATATGCTATTTAGAGCTATTCAGCTTATATAAAAAGGAGTGGAGGCAAGTTAAACCTTAATTAACACTACTTAGTATAAAACTAGATATATAGAGTTACACTTACTCTTAGAAGAGATCGAAGAGGCAGAAAAGGCTACTATAAGTAAAAAGCAAGTGCTTAAAGTATAAAAAGTAAAATATACAGTGCTAAGAGAATTAGTGCAAATAGACAAAGATAAAAACATTTATACTGGAGTAATATCTAATGAAAATAAAGAATCAAGAATTGAATCAATGTTAAAAGTTTAGCTATATACTGAAAAATATCCAGTATTAAAAGCAATAACTTATTAGCAACTGCTAATTTACATACTCAAGCACTTGAAAGTGATGGCTCAAAGAGGCCAGGAAATTTTGGATAAATTTGCAAAATATATAAATCTTTAAACTAAAAGTCTAATAATATATAGCATATAAGTAAGTATGAAAGTCTCCAGAACTAATAGTAACCTTGGCTAATATAGCTAGGTACAAGCAAATTTAATGATATATCTATCTTAACAATGAGATAAGATAAAGCTATTAATTATTAAAAAAGTCTGAATAAAATAAACTTCTGCTGAAAATAGTGGGCAAATAACATAGCCAAAACTGCCTTAAAAAGCCTTCTCTATATTATATTAAATCAACTTTATCAATGGCTTAAATACTGAAAAATCAACTTGTTAGTATTTTAATTTAATGCATACTCAAATCAATCATGTGATATATGCATCTAAATCAATCATGTGACCATGATTATATGACCTATGCTCAGATTTCCAGAAATCAAGTAACTTATTTTAAGGCAAGCATCATATCTTATCAATAAAATAAGTATATCTTAGCAAAAATATATGTAAATCTCTATATATTGAATATTGTTTTAATTGCTTGATTAATTTGCATACAATAGAAGTTGTCCAGGAATATTTCATAATAAACTAATAGAGAGATTAGTGATTTAATTGGAAAAGCTAAATTTAGTTATTGAAGAAAATTGAGCAAGCTTCAGAAAAATATATATATCTCAATAGGACAATTACTAAATCTTATTGTGTTTAGTATTGTTGAAAGGGATTAATTAATTTATATTTGATAAAAGAGGTCCAGAAGTATTTGGTAAAGACTTGAAGGAGATATTAATAATTTATCAAACTGGAGCACTAAAAACATTGAAAAACTCTCTCTTAGCTGGGAAAACTTATATTAAGTCTCTTAGAACTAGAAAATAGAGGCTTAATGGCCAGAAAATGGCTCAGAATAATTAAAAAATATTATGCATGACAAGAAGGAGAAATAATATAAATAGAGGAAAATTCTGTAACATTTAGCAGGTTGTTAATTATTTATGCTCACAATTCTTAGAGAGTGGATATTTTAAGCTCAAGGCAATATTATACTTCAAGTTAATAATTTAATATGCTTTTTGAACCTTCTTTTAGTATAACTAAGATTGCATTGACTGAAAACTCAATAAACTCTATTACTCACTTATATATTTTATAAAAGTACTTTGTAAAGTGTAATTTAGCCTCAAAACTTAGTAAAAGCTAATTTATTTGTAATTGCCTTTATTCAGACTAATTCAAATAATCTAATTTTGTATTATTAAAACTAAAATACTTTTACTATAGATTAAGCTATCAATTAATTAAATGCATTCAAATAAGTAAATGAGTCTTAGAAGAATTTTGTAAAAAAGCAGGCAGTAGCTCAATAACAGCATATACTAGTGAGGCTGGTACCACCACTACCATTGTAAATAGTAGAAACAATAATGTTGATGCAGCCTTTTAAGCAGATAGTTTAGATAAAAAAAGAAATTAAATTTTCTTTAAATATATCAAGAGTAGCTACTTGTGCATCTAAAAGAAAACGTAGTAAAGAGCAGCAGAGCTTTATGAAAAGGGCCTATAGCTGTGGTATAGGCTGATAAAGTCAATTACTAAAGAATATAAAATGCAAATTTAGCTTCAAAAGAAGAATTATTGATTAATAATTAAGGAGTAGTATTTAAAGGAGTATATAGAGTTACTTCTATAAATGAAATGAGATGCTAATATATATCTAAGCTAAGAAATAGCAATAACAATTCTTAATAAAAAATTTAGTGCAAAAACTAAAGCTGTAGCTTTTAACAAAAGAAAGAGAGTAAATGCCAAATAAGCATTTGAGCAGTTACTATAAAAGAGGCAGTACTAATGACTTTTAATTACTAAAAATATGATAGAAATATATGCAGCGCATAGTCAACTTATAGTAATAAATGTCTAAGAAAAGATATTAGAAATGAATGAGGCAGCCAAAGACTATTAATTTAGTATATATAGTTACCTCAACTAACTAGTTAATAATGCATTAAGCATTAGGTTTTAATTTCTAGAGAGGATAAAAGTTTGTAAAAGCAATAAAAAGCATATTTAATCTTATACTGATAAACACTAGTTCTTTTAGTTAGAAAACTGAGCAATAGATGTGTGCTACTACTTAGCAGCATATTATTACAGAGGTCCAGAGATAGACTATAAATGAGTATTTATATTCATTAAATTTCTTGAAAAAGAAGTAAAAGTGTAGTATTATTACTACATACTTTACATTAACTATACAATTAAGCACTGAATATTCAGAAATATTTTAAAAAGACTGTATAATCAATATATAAATCTATTCACTATGCAGGATGCCAAAAAAGCATTTAGAAATGCTATTTATAAAGATAAGTATAGAAGTACAAAGTTTTATAATATTGTATTGGAGTATATGCAAAATAAAACTATCTACTCCAATTTATATACAATTTGCAAAGCATTTGTAAATGATTTATTAGCTAAAATATGTAAATTGCTATTTAGAAATAATAATTTATCTTTTAAAATTAATACTACTAAGAAATCCCTCATTTATAAAATTCAATATAAGCAAGCAGCTTATATAGTAAATTACTACAATATAGTAGCTAAAAGCACTTTCAAGCAAGAAGGCTGACAAAATTTAGCATATTTTTAGCAAAAAAATCTAAAATGGACTTTAATTAAAATCCACATTTTATAGTGCAAAAGGCAATAATATTTATACAGCATCCTGCAGAAAAGCCTATAAAAGCTATACCAGCAGCTAGCAGATCTCAAAAATTAAAAGCAATGAGTTGCAATGCCTAAACAGAGTTTTAAGCTTTATAGTGAAAAAAATAAACTAAAGCTATAATAAATGCTAACCTAATAGAAGAAGATTCAAAGAAAATAAATCTAAAAAGCCACTTTGCCCATTGATAAAAAATATTCTAAGATTAAATTATATATCTGTCACATGTGACATTGTCACACTGATGTCACAGTCACATGGTCACCAGATCATGGGGCCCATTAAAGCTCTCATTAAAAGTGATTTATTTTTTAAACTTTAAAATTAATAAGAAAGTTTATTTCTATAATTTAACTAATGAAAAGTTTAATAAAAGCAGTAAAAGATGGATGAATTAGGATGAAAAGGCCTGGAAATTAGAAGGAAATATAGAGTAAAAAACTTAAAAAGATTTATTTTCTAATAACTACTTATAAATAATAATTTATAGAATAACCAGTATAGTTTACTTGATTTCTATTATAGAAATAGCAAAGAAGCTATTGTGGTTGTACCTACAGAACATTGTGAAACTTCATGACTTATCTAGCTTCATAATAAGTAATCAAGATGTAAAATTTACCTTTGGATGGTGGAAAAAGCTGCATAAATTATTAAAAGCTAAATTACTCATATTAATCTTGTTTTACTCATAGATAAATAGGCAAACTAAAAGAGCCAATTGTAGTATTATGCAAATATTGCAAGCAGTGATATACTCTGATTAGAGGAATTGAGTTGACAAAGTACTTTTGACTAAATATGCAATAATTATCAGTCAAGTCTTATAGGCTAAGATAAATATATAGTATAGTGAAAAGCTAGAAAACAGGCTAGATAGCTTAGTATACTTATTAATATAAGGTCTGAATCTACTAAAGAATAAGGTACAAAAGTTGTGCCTAAAATAGATTAAACTATATAAAGTTTTAAAGACAGAATAGCAAATTATTAAGTCTTGCTGACTTAAAAGCTTACTTTATTAAGCAAAAACCTACTAGTTAGATTTTACTAAAAAAAAAACTCATATAGAAAAGGAGTTAATGTTAAAGAATAGTAGAAGGAGTTTTAAGAAATAGAGAGAAGCAAAAATGCAGCAAAATAGAAACAAAGATGAGCAATTAATGTAAGTGAAAGAAAAATTAAATAACTAAGAAACAGAGTTGAAATAAAGTCAAAATGAAATAAGCAAAAAAATATAGAGGTAGATTTGAATTAGAAGAAGAGAAAAGAGAAAGAGAATAGAGAAAACATTAATAGTGTAAAGAGTTATAAAAATATTAAAGAGGCAAAATGGAGAAAAATAAAGAAAACTAAAAAAAATTCAGAGAGTTAGAGTTAAATTGAGTTAGGAAGAATGAAGATAAAGTGTAATAGAGACTTGAAATATTAGAAATAGAGGCTAAAAGTGAGATCAAATAATGTGAAAACAGAAAGAGTAGAAATAAAAAAAGAAGATAAATTTAAAGATATAAATAAAGAGATAACTAAGAAAAAAAAAGAGGAAATGAGGAAAAAAAGAGAAACTAAAGAGATTTAAGAGACTAAAGAACTAAGAAAAACTGTGGCAGGCTAAAGCAATATTAAGACTATTATACTGACTATAAAGGCCTTCTCTAAGTATCTATGGGGTGTCTTGGATTGTATGTTGAAGAAGATTAAATATTAACAAAATTGGGTAGTAAAATAATTATGTGAGAGATTAGAACTTGTAGGATAATTGTGTAAAGCAGTATTTACAAGGTGTTACAAGTAATCTAATTCTATTATAGAGAAGTTAGAGATTGTTTAATTATAGAAGGAAATAATGACTTATATAGAGAAGTTCAATAATCTTGGCAATTAGATCAATAATATTGGAAGTTGGAAGAGAATATATATTACTACTGTGACTATATTAGCCTAGCAATAATGTGCTGTTTCCAAATCAGGCAACATAAATGCTGTATAATTTTAATGTATATAATTACTAGAAGTAATTTGTTAATGAGATCATTAATTATTAATAAATTATTAGGAAGAGGCTTGAACCATAGATTTAGTAGAGCCTAAATAACACAATATGAAAGCTATTGGTTCATTGTGATAAGCTGGCTATGCTAGACTAGTATTTGAAATGGCAAAAGGTGCAGTAGCTAAGATAATTAGCTAACTACATTAAAGATGCAAAGAAGTAATAAAATGCATAATAAGCATATGTTAGGTTCTGCTGAGTCGGGGGTTTTCCGGGAAAGCAACATCCTTATAAGGTGGACTTAATCTACAGGTACTTGGGTGTCTGGAGCTCTAGGGCTAAGACTCCGGGGTTTAAAACATAAACAGGGGGTGGTCCTGGGGAATGGAACTTGACCCAGGGCTTTGGGTGTTTTGGAGAGGTTGAGAGTTGGTGGGGGTCGAGTCGGAACTGGAGGTTCTAAGATGAGACTCGGTTAGCAAATTACAAGTTGCAAAGTGCATACCAAACTTAAAGCATGCAATTATTCTGGTGTGCCAGTCAAAGCATGCCAGTCAAAGCATGCCAGTCAGTGCGTACCAGTCAAGCAAAGGGCATGCAACAATTCAAGTAATATCAAGACTAATGAATACAGCAGTGAACTATGCTATGCCGGGTCTCGGGGTTCCAGAGTGTCTGGGATGGTTTCCAGAAGGCATTGAGTAATGGGCCAGGACTGTATACTTGGATCATGCATGTGGAGTGTGCAATTAATGGGTGTGGGGGGATCATGATGCATGATGGTCGGAAGTGGGTAATGTGATCCAGTGGTTGATGGCGGTCAATTCCAGGGTCCATGATGCAGGGTTCCTGGGGGGTTGGCTGTTGGTGGTTGTGATGTGAGTTAATGGCAGCATCGGTAGTTGTGGGAGTGGGGCATGTTGTGGGATTAACGAAGAAGGTCCTGGGTGGGGTTCCAGGGTTGTTCTGAGGGACTCCGGAAGGGGTCATGACATTACCCCCCCGCTCAGCACTGAGACCCTCCAAGGCATGTGTAACTGGTGGTCCGGTCCAGGGTCCAATCATGGGATCCAGCACCTGACCTGCCATGTATTGAAAAAAATTTTACTGTCAGCTCAATCATGTAGGTGTCCTCCTGGAGCCCCAACCAAGTCATCCCATGCCCACCTTTGCATGGAAGACTGTTCTTCATCTGCAACCCCCTCCCCATCCTAAGCTGTCTGCCCCTTGTTTCCATTGTTCCAGGATGGCAATAGGAGCCATTTCTGAGGTCCCGGAGAGCTGTTGCGTTGCATGGGCGGCTATAACCCAAGAACAATTTAGGGAGGCTCTGGAAAGGCTCCAGGGTCTGCCTATTCATGCCTGGTGTGTAAGCAATGGACTGGTGAGTGGTCTCATGCTCCGGGTCTCTTTGCTGATTTTGGCGCAGTGCAAGCACTGTGCCCAGCAACAGGTTCCCTATCTGTTTGAGGTCCGGGCCCCTTGTCTCACTGGGACACGGCCATGTATGAGGCATGCCACCTCAACCACAAGCAATGTTCTGTATTGGCGCTGTGGAGGGCGCGCTGTATTTCTTAGAAGCAGAGGTGGCCACTGGGGGGGATTACTCAGAGGATGGGAGTCAAGGAGCGGGATTGGGTGGTGAAGCCAGTGGGGGAGGCATCTGCGGAGGCATCTGGTGGGGGTTCGGAGGACTGGGGGGTCAACTAAGTGGGGGGCTGGGGTTGCTCCATGGTCCTGATTGCTCGTCAGGTGACCCGGGCCAGGGCTGGCAGTCACAAGGGCCGTGGGGGGCACCCGGACAAGGAAAAGAGGCAGGCATTGCCCAGTCCTTCCCCAGGGCCTTTTAAGAGGGTGCGTCTGCCCCCATCCCCATTTCCGTCAGCGCGCCTTTCTCCAGCAATTTTTTCCCCCTTATCCGGGTGGCCACTGGGCATCAAGGTGATGGTTCAGCAGGAGTGTTTGGAACAGGGCGACCCGGAGAGGGAGGAGTGCAAGGAGGGGGAATACAAGGCAGTTGTCCTAGAGCTGGAGGAGGTGAGGATGGCCCAGGGGGAAGTCAATATTCAAGCGGTGCTCCCGGAGCCAAGTTTATCGAGGAAAGAACTGGTCAAGGCCCTTCATGAGGATGCAATAGTTGGGTATATGGTGTCCCTCAGTGAGTGTCTCCTCCTTGCGATCAGGTCGGCACTGATGTCCCCAAATTGGGCCCAGAAGCATTGCCTGCTTCTAGATGGAGCTGCTGTGGCACTCTCATCCCTGCAGGAGGGGTTGCAGATGGGAGTGGGGAGTCCTGGGGTAAAGCGGGGTATGGACCTGCTGGGGAGGCTGGTGACAGCCTACCGCCAGAAGAATGTCCTGGCCCCAGAGTCGTGGTTCAAATGGATCCTGGATAAGGGTGAGCAGCTCCCATCTTGGGATCAATTGGCTGAGAAGGTGTGGTGGGAGCACAGTCCAGGAGGGGTGGGGGAGGGTTTCCGGGGTTGGCTGAAGGGGGGAAAAGGTGAGGGTAGTTTGGGGCCTCAGACCTAGGAGCCCCATTTTCTTGTCACTGTTCATAGGTTATTGTGTGTGTATAGTCACTGTATTGTAGAATATTGTAAGTGTAGAAATGTATATAATTATTCTCCTAGAGTTGAAAAATAGTGTCAATAAGGTGATAGCAAAACTAGAAAGGCACCTTGCCCAGGCTCTGGGGTGCTACTGTGGAAAAGAACTAAAAGGGAGATAAGGTTTTAATAGAGGGGAAACAGAAGTATATGTGGGAGTTGAATCTCTACTAAACCCAGAAGCGGGAGTTACGCCCACTACTGCCGTCTGTGAGTCCTGCGCCCTGGAGGGTCATTTTCCAGGTGACATTGCTGGAATTCTCAGAGTTTGTCAAGGGCGCCATCAAGGTTCCAGAGCAGTTCCCAAGTATCATCCTCCAGGCTATACCCACACCATTGTATAAGGAAGTGGGGTCATCCATGAATGTCCCAGGAGTCAAGGATGTCTTCAACCTTGTAATGGTACTTGTCCTCGACCTTGACTGGGGGAGGGGGTTTGGGGCATCACTCAGGGAAGGGGTCTGGGTGTCTTTCCAGGAGGTGGACATGCGGGGAGAGCTCAATCTTGTAGGCATGGGATGAGACTTTTTTCAAAACCTTGAATGGACCAAGGTGCTTGTGATTGAGCTTTGGGGAGGGCCGGCGGGTGTGGAGGTGGTGTCGATCTAACCATACCTTTGTCCCAGGGGCCCAGTCGGGGGTGTCTTCCCATTTCCAGTTGGCTTGTTTCACATAGGCCTGATTTGCAGTGTCGATTTCCTCCTGGAGGAATGCATGGAGAAAAAATCCCAGGTGACCTTGTGAATGGTGTGCAACAGGATGTCCCAGAGCAAGAATGTCAGTTGGGGGTGATATCCTTTGTTGGCGAAGAAGGGGGTCACTCCAGTGGCAGAATGTGGCATGTTGTTATAGGTAAATTTGGCCAGGGGGAGCTCAGTGCACCAGTCATCCTGTAGGTAGTTGACGTACAGCTGAAGGTACTGCTCAAGAGACTGGTTGACTCTCTCAGTTTGGCCATTGGTTTTGGGGTGGTAGGCAGTGGAGAGACTGGCTTTTACTTCAAGGGCCTTACATAGGGAAGTCCAGAATTTGGACACAAAGAGTGGGCCCCAGTCAGAGATGATATTGTCCAGGAGTCTATATTTGGTGAAGATGTGCTCAAGGAATAGCCAGGCGAAGTCCGGGGTGATGTCTGTGATGTGGCAAGGTATGAAGATGCCCTGCTTGGTTAGCCTACACACAATGACAAGAATGGCATCAAACCCTTCTGACTCCAGAAGTTTGACAATATGATCCAGGGATATAGAAGACCAGGGGCATTGTCCAATGGGCAGGGGTTTCAGGAGCCCATAGGGTTGGTGTTGGGGGACTTTAGCCCAGAGGCAGGGTTCACATGATCAAATATAGTGGGTTACATCCTTCCTTAGTTCTGGCCAAAAGTAAGCCCAGAAGATAAGCTGGAGGGTTTTACATATCCCAGGGTGTCCCCAGAGCTTGTAGTCATGGTGTTAGCAGAGAACATCATAGTGGAGTTGGGCATAATCTGAGATGTAGATGTGGCTGATCTGAAGGAGGAGTTTTTCATCTGGAGACAAGGAGAAGGCAGGATCTCAGTTGGCTCCATTGGGGGGGTTACGGGAGTCATGATTGATGAAATACTTATCCCGGGGGGCATGGCATATCTGGCTCAGGATTTCTTCATCATTTAAAATCAGTATGGCATTCAAATGTTCGGGGGGGATCACCATGCGATGATTGAATGCATTGTGTTCTACCTTGAACGATTTCTTGGGGTAGATATCTGGTTGTTGAGTGAGGGCATTGGGTTTAGCTCCAAGTCGTCCTGGATGGTACTGGATTGTGAAGTCATACTCCAAGAGGATTTTGGACCACCGGGCCTGCCATCAGCTGAGTTGCTTGGTCATGGTGAAGTATTGCAGGTTATTGTGATCCAAGTAGATCTGAATCCAGTGTTGGGCTCCCTTGAGGTAGGCCTGCCATTGTTTAAAGGCCTTGATAATGGCAAGGAGCTCCTTGTTGTAGATATCATAATTGAGCTTGGCGTCGATCATGGACTGGGTGTAGAAGGTGACTGGCCAGGGCTCCCCACCATCGGCTTCTATCTGCGAGAGGATTCTGGTGATGGCATAGTCGGAGGCGTTGCATTTTAGGATGATTGGGAGGGCAGAGTCATAGTGCCAGAGTACGGAGGCAGTGGTGAAGGCCTCCTTGAGTAGGTTAAAGACACTCTGGCACCTACTGTCTCAGTTCCATGCCATGTCCTTGCGTATGAGCCAGTTGAGGAGTTTTGTGATACTGAAGTAGTTATCTATAAACCTCCAGTAGAAATTAGTAAAACCCAAGAAGGACTGTACCTCCTTGATGTTCTGGGGTTGCGGCCAGTTGATGATGGCCTTGACCTTGTGGGGGTCCATGCAAATGCCCTCCAGGAATACAATGACGCCAAGATACTTGACCTCTTTTGTGTAGAATGAGCACTTCTCAGGTTTGGCATGGAGGTTGTACTCCCGGAGGCATTCCAGGATCTGCTGGACATGCTTCTAGTGATCCTCCTTCAAGTCAGAGTAGATGAGGATGTCATCCAGGTAGACAATCACGAAGACATCACTCATATCGTGGAAGATGTTGTTCATGAAGTATTGGAACATGGCAGGGGAGTTAGTCATTCCGAAAGGCATTACAAGGTATTTAAACAGACCATACCGTGTGCGGAA
>QLON01001634.1:0-14626 GCA_003313675.1 Termitomyces heimii | reverse complement strand
ACTACAAAACCCCGAGAACCCCCAGATCAAGTTCCATTTCCCCAGGACCACCCCCCTGTTTGTGTCTTGAACCCCGGAGCTTTAACCCCAGAGTTCCAAACACCCAAGTATCTGTAGATCAAGTCCGCCTCGTAAGGGCGTTGCTTTCCCGGAAAGCCCCCAAATCAGCAGAACCTGACAGTAATGAAATATGTAATATATTATGTGATATATTTTGTGACAGTTACTTGATGTGACTGCCTAAATTGAGTTAAGTAAGGTTGAGGCTAGATTTCAATGTTAAATTGTGAAAAACAAGACTTTAACTAAGTAAAGCAAAATTCAAGCTAGATCTGAGCATTAAATTTTGATTAACAAGGCCTTAACTGAGCAAAGCAAAGTGAGGTTGAAGTTAGATCTGAACATTGCATTTTAAAAAATAAGGCTTTAACTGAGTGAAGTGAAGTTGAAGCAGAATCTAAGCATTGATGTTTCAAAAACAAGGCCTTAACCAAGCAAAGCAAGGTTAAAGCTGGATTTAAGCATTAAATTTTGATTAACAAGGCCTCAACCTCACTTTACTTGGTTGAGGCAGTATTTAAACATTGCATTTTTTTAAAAAAGGCCTTGACTGAACAAAGCAAGGTTGAAGCTGAAATGGTACATTGTATTTTGAAAAACAAAAGGCTTTAACTGAGCAGAGCAAAGTTGAAGCTGGATCTAAGCATTAAAGTTTGAAAAATAAAGCCTTAACAAGCAAAGTTAAGTTAAGGCTAGATTTGAACATTGAATTTTAAATAACAAAGCCTTAACTGAGTGAGGCAAGGTTGAGGCTGGATCTAAACATTGCATTTTAAAAAACAAGGCCTTAATTAAGCAAAGAAAAGTTGAGGCTGGATTTAAGCATTGAATAATAAGGTAAATACAAGGCTCCAGCCAAGCAAAGCAAGGTTGAGCCAGATCTAAGCAAAGCTAGGGCCCATGCCAAAGGCATGGATCATACCTTATTAATTATACAGTGTAAAAGGTCTTTAAAACATAACTATTTTGTGCATTCAACAAGAAGTCAACAAAAAAGTCAAGAAAATGCTTGCCAATGTGCAAATTCACACTCAACTCTAGTAGTCCTTGGACACAGTCAGTAATAAGTGACTTCTTCAAAGCATCATTGAATTAGATAATAATACTGACTGCTTATAAGGTCTGAGCAGTACAAGATAGGTTACTGCCTTCATCTTGCACTTTCTGCACATAACTAAACTATAAATATACAAGTTATCAAAATGTTGATGCAAAATTAGGCTATTTGGATTAGTCTGAATAGAGGCAATCACAAATGAACCAGCTTTCACTAAGTTTTGGGGCTAAATTACACTTTACAAAGTACTTTTATAAAATATATGAGTGGGTAATAAAATTCTTGGTTTTCAGTCAATGCAACCTTAGTCACACCAAAAGAAGGTCCAGAAAGCATATCAAACTATTGACCTGAAGTATACTATTGCTTTGGGCCTAGGATATCCACTCTCTGGAGACTCTGAGTGTGGGCAATCAGCAACTTGCTGAATGTTACAAAATCACCCTCTATTTATGTTATTTTCCCTCCCTGTAATGTGTGACACTTTCTAGTTATTCTGGGCCATTTTCTGGCTATTAGGCCTCCATTCTTTGGTTCCAAAAGACTTGGTATAAATTTTCCTGGCCAAAAGAGTCATCCAATGTTTTTGGTGCTCTAGTTCTGTGAATTGTTAATATCTCCCTCAGTTCTTCCTCAAATGCCTTTAGACCTTTTTCATAAGGTGTGAATTAATTAGACCTTTCCAATAATACCAAATGCAATAGGATTTGGTGGTCTTCCTGTCAAGATATAAGCATTTCACCAAAGTCAACTCAATTTTCCTCAACAACTAAATTTAGCTTTTCCCATCAAATCACTGATCCCTCTATCAGTGTGCCACAGAGTGCCTTTGAACAACTTTCATTGTGTCCAGATTGATCAGGCAATTAAAATGATACCCAATATGTAAGGGTTCACATGTATTCCCACTAAAATATGCCCATTTTATTGTCAAAGTGTGATGCTTTCCTTAAGATGAGTCACCTGATCTCTGGAAACCTGAGCATAGTCACATGATTGATTTGGGTGTGCATTAGATCAAAATACTGATAAGCAATCAGTAACTTGCTGAATGTCACAGAATCCCCCTTTATTTATGTTATCTCTCCTTGTGATATGTGACATTTTCTAGTCATCCTGGGCCATTTTCCAGTCATTGGGCCTCCATCTTCCAGTCCCAAGAGACTTGATATAAATTTTACTGGCCAAGAGAGGGTCCTCCAATGTTTTTAGTGCTCCAACTCTGTAAATTGTTAATATCTCCTCCAGTAGTTTACCAAATGCCTCTGGACCTTTTTCATCAGTGGCAGATTGATTAGACCTTTCCAACAATATTAAGAACAGAAGAGTTTGGTGGTTTTTTCATTGATATATAAGCATTATACTAAAGCCTGCTCAATCTTCCTCAACAGCTAAATTTAGCTTTTCCCATCAAATCACTGATTCCTCTATCAGTTAACCATAAAATGTCTTCAGACAACTTCCATTGTGTGTGAATTGATCAAGCAATCAAAACAATATTCAATATGTAGGAATTCACATGTATTCCTGCTGAGATATGCCCATTTTATTGTCAAGGTGTGATGCTAATTTGATGGTATTGCATAGCCACAACTCCATTTAGCAGCAGATTATCTTATCAGTTGATGCAATCATATCTTTGATGATGCCATCAGATGCCATCAGATCTGCAGTGATGAAGCTGGACTATGTCAAAGCTGGAGTTGAGATGGAAACATTTGTGTGGCAGAATTGATTGAGCAGCAGAGGTAACTATATGGTGGCAGGATCCTATAGGATATTTGTTTGAAGAAGCTTGTGCAGGTTGTTGGAAGTAACTGTCTTGGAGTGGCATTAAGGCACAGGAAACTAGGGTTGTCCTAAGGGAGCAGGATGTTCAGTGATTTTAGTGATTGGATAGGGAAAAAGTCATGGTGAGTGTAGTTCTACCCTAGCAACCCAATGGGTCATGACAGTATCATCAACAATCTGTGATGTCATAACTAAACTTGTAATCATTGAGGGCCTTCATTCAAATCTGTCTTTGAAATTGAATCTGACTGCAAAGAATATATGCTACCTCTTCAAAGGCTTCAACTTTCTTTCTTTAGGATCTCTTCTCTTTAAACATTGAACTAGTACATGGTTAGACACTGTGATATTTGTAATGAATGTGTAAGTAAATCAAACACAGTTAGGATGCTAATGGAAGACTCACATATATTGGTTTTGTAAGGGCAATCTCTGGAGGCTATAGCTCAATCACACAGCTAGCAGAGGGACATCCAAAGTGTATTAGAATATGTATTGACAATATTAGAATAACTACTCACCTGGCAGAGGGAGATCCAGAGAGAACAAGTCTGGAGATTCCCTATGCCAGGTTGGATGCTTCTGGGGCTTCTGAAGCATGGGAAATAACTGTACAGTACAACAAAACCTTAAAAACTTGAAAATTGACTAACCAAATAACAGTGCAAAGAAGGCAGGAAAACTCTGGACTTTAGAAGTCAGAAAGGCAAACTCCAGCTTATATAAGCAGCCTAGAAGTGGTGCTGGAGGGTCTACACTTGTCTGGATGATAGCTAAAGAACTAGAGCACCTCAAAGATTGAAAATAGTGTTGAGAGAATAGAAACAACACCATGAGAGAAGATAGAAGAAGTAAAGAAATGAATGAAAGAAGAGTGAAGGAATAAGAAGTGAAATAAGAAAGAAAAGAAGGGAATGAGGAGTCCCCTGACAGGTTTTTGCATCTGTTACAGATATTTACAAGACAAAGAGTGTAATCTCCAAAAGTCACATGTCTGTAAAGCATCTGCTAGGTGTATTGTTTCCACTACCAAAATCAAAGATAAAAAATTGGATGTAAGTAAACCAAACACTAGAGACAAATATAACAATGACATTGTGAACCAATATAACAATAACAACAGACAAAAAAAAGTTACAAAAAGCAGACAACAGACAAAGAAAACCAGATTGTCCAAAGATGGCCTCACCATGACCCAATCCCAAATTCCAAATCCTTAGTCCCTATATCCATCCTCACTATTTCCATTCCCAACTGACCTTGAAATTGAAGAAGAATAAAGATCCATGCCACTAGCCTCAACTGCACTCTCCTCCAGCTGTGGGGATGAAGACAAATGTATCTACAAAATGTCTTCTTTCATTGAATTTGCCCTGCCTTCCAAATCCATGTCTAAGTCCAAATCCATCACACCTACTCCATCGCCCTCTTTGTTTGGCCTGCTCTTGGGTGGCAGAGATGCCTGTGTCTGCCACAGCACCTGCGTCATCGTATACGTGCTCAAATGCCAACAAGGACATGGTTTCACGGTTGTTTTTTGTTTCTGCTTCTGCTTCTGTGACACATCCTCAGTGTTGGTGTATGCCTTCTTCCCAGTATCCACTGCTATTTAGGTGCTTCTCCATCTCAGCGTATACAGCATCTTTTGATGTCACAGAACCTGCAGTATTAAGGCTTACACTCTCCTAATTGACTTTCCTCTCAATCCTGACTGAACTGTCTAACACTTCCTGATCACATTCCGCATCCACATCCTATTTGCATTCCTTTGCATCACCCTCCACACTACCATCTTCCTGCCCTTTCACATCCACATCTACATCCACATTATCACTCTCCACCTCCCTTCCCTCCAGACAAAACCACATGTAAAAAGAGTAGGTAAAACACCCAATATAAAGAAAACTTTTCTTCTACAGAAAGTTCATTTACCTGTCTTAATCATCTAAAGAGTCCAACACTTGAGTTGACTGTGTCTAACTTGAAATTTTGGAAATCTTGTCTCAGCACTTGACTAACTTGGTATTATGTCCATCTTGAAGTCCTGTCCTGTCTTGTCTAAGCTCTTTTTTGTGGTCTCATCTAACTAGTGATTCTGTCTAGCTTGTAGTCTTGTCTGTCTCATGTTCTTGTCTATCTCATTGTTTTGTCTGGCTCACATTCTCATCTATCTTATGCTTTTATTTGCCTTGTAGTTTTATCTGTTTCATATTCTTGTTTATCTTGTGCTCTTGTCTGTCTTGTAGTTTTGTCTGTTTCATATTCTTGTTTATCTTGTGCTCTTGTCTGTCTTGTAGTTTTGTCTGTTTCATATTCTTGTTTATCTTATGCTCTTGTCTGTCTTGTGGTTTATTTGTCTCTTATTGTTGTCTGTCTTGTGACTTTGTCTATCTCAAGTTCTTGTCTGTCTCTTTAGTCTTATCTAAGGCCTCACTTGCTCTTCTGACAAATCAATGCTCTCTACTAGCTTGATCTGTTTAGAAATCAAATGTGGTTTCATTATTTGCACAAATTGTATTGATAATTGTTTTCATTTTAATTCATACTCAATCCTACATCACTTTCATTCATTCACTACTCTTTCTCTTTGTGGGCAAACTATTTCTCTATAACACTGGAAGAGGCTGAAAAACTTCAGAAAGAAGTGCTCAAAGTTAAAAAAGAAATTTTTGGAACTAATCAATCAGATACTATTTAAGCTATGTCTAACCTTGAAAAAATACCTATCAAGAGTGGAAAATTAGAGGAGGCTGAGAAGGTTCAGAAAAATATGCTCAAGATTAAAAGAAAAGGCTCAGGTAGCAGTAGTTCAGATGCTATTGAAGCCATGTTTAACATTGGAGCAACATTTAGCAAAAGTGGAAAATTAAAGAAAGCTAAGACACTTGCAAAAGAATTATTTGAAGTTATAGAGGAAATTCTTAAAAACAGTCATCCAAACATTATTACTGCCTTTCTAACTCTCCACCATGCACAGAAACTCATTGATTAGTACAGATGTACTATTCATCCAATATTTCTAAATAAGGGCTATACAGAAACTTATTCTCCCACTCTGCATTTGATTTTACAACAATTGATCTTATATATCCAGAAGAGGAAATACATATTTTCCTTGGCACTGAAATATCATATGATTTAGAACTGCATAGTTTCTTACAAATTCTATTTCACCCTTTTACCACAGTTGTGAATACTCCTGCAAAAGCTAAAGAGTGAGAATTCAAAGATAATTTCTGAAAATACCAATATAGTAAATGAGGGAAGAGAAAAGGAAAGTCAGGGTAAGAAGAGTAATGGAGGCAAAAGTGAAGATGGAACTAAAAGTGGAGGTAGAGATGGAGGTGAAGATAGAAAGGAAGATGGAGGTGGAGGTTAAAGTGGAGGTGAAGGTGAAGATGGAGATGAAAGTGAAGGTTAAAGTGGAGGTAGAGGTAGAGGTGGAAAATAAGATGGAGGTGGAAGTGGAGGTAAAAGTGGAGGTGGAGGTGAAGGTAGAGGTGGTGATGATGATGGTAATAGTAGGCATGATTGATTGATTCAAATTCCATTTACCTCCACTATTACTAGCCAAGATCAAAAGGAAAGATTTACTATTACTTGTAGAGGCTGTGGTGGGTATTTTTTTCTTCAAAATCTGTTTTCTAAACTAAATTTGAAGACTCTAAATTAATCAAAAAGAAGTTGCAGGTTGGAACAATAATCTATGTTTGGATGTCAAACTCAATAGGCTCTACTTAACTTCAAGGTCAAGCAATTACACCTTAAGTCTTTTTCAAGTTAAAATTAGGACTTTTTCACATTCTACAAGCATTGTAAACTGGTCACCTGGAGGTGTATATGTAACAAATTCATTTAAAATTCATAAAGAGTGCAGTAAAGCCATAGATATCTTTTTTTATTTATTTTTTATTTTTTTTTTGTGGTATCATGGTGAGTCAGTGGATGATACATGAATGTCAGCCTTTACTGATCAGAACATGTGCAGGAAGGGCCCACTGAGAGCTGTGTAGAATTTACCTTTAGTTATGAGGTCCACTCCTTTAGAAATGCTTTTATGCACACAGTGTGGAGCTCAGTGTCAATGATTACTCAATACCCACTAAAACCATGGTTATCTTCCTTCATGACTTAACAGGCACTGCTGATGTTGGGATAAGATTCTTCCATGTATTTCTAACTGTGCTTGGTTTGGTTGCCTTCTGCCTAAATCTCTCCACATCTGTTGCCAGGCAGTCCAGCTTAATCTTCTTTTCTAGTGCAGCTCTGACCTTTACTATCATCTCACTTCTTGTTAAAGTCCATTTTAGATTCACATCTCTGGATATCTTTCATTCACATTTTGCCCTCCAGATAGTATAAGCTGCTTCTAATATAATTATATCATGAAATCTGTGTTCACCTGAGTCTTCTTCTTAGTCTTTCTTTGCAACAGTGCATCCCAGCATATCATTGATGGAGGATTTGGAAAAGTGTAAATTTCTTTTCTGCATTAGTGCCTCAATAAAACCTCAAACATGTTCTTGCCCTAATACACTGCACTCCATGAAGATGTGATTCATTGACTCTTCTACATGGCAGACTGGGCATGTGGCTCTTTCTTTAAAATTCAGAATATTCCCCCAATACTTTTCTACCTTATATAGGTTGTGTATAGACTTCTATAGGAAATTCCTTATTTCCTTTGACAATGCCTTGTCTCTCACTGATCTCCATATTATCTCATCTATTGGTAGGGAGCTTGTTCTTTCCTTTATGACCCAGTGAGTTAGTTTAAGGCTTGCATATGTACCACTATGGTCTGGAGCATGCTGCTTTTCTAAGATACCTTGATTGAGTAGCTATGGCTAGTTTAGTGCCTGTAATGTCATAACTCTTCAGTATATTGATGTGAAATTAGATTATTTGAATCAGTCTAAATGGAGGCAATTACAAATGAATCAGCTTTCACTAAGTCCTGAGGCTAAATTACACTTCACAAAGTACTTTTATAAAATATATAGGTGGGTAATAGAGTTTATTGAGTTTTCAGTCAATGCAACCTCAGTCACACCAAAAGAGGGTCCAGAAAGCATATCAAACTATTGACCTGAAGTATACTACTGCCTTGGGCCTAAGATATCCACTCCCTGGGGATTCTGAGCACAGGCAATCAGCAATCTGCTAAATGTCACAGAATTCCCCTTTATTTATGATATTTCTCCTCCCTGTGATGCATGACATTTTCTGGTCATTTTGAGTCATTTTCCAGTTATTGGGCCTCCATTTTTCAGTTCCAAGAGACTTGGTATAAATTTTCCTAGTCAAGAGAGGGTCCTCCAATGTTTTTAGTGCTCTGACTCTGTAAATTGTCAATATCTCCCTCAATTTTTCTTTGAATGCCCTTGGACCCTTTTCATCAGGTGCAAATTAAATGGACCTTTCCGGAAATACCAAACACAATAGGGTTTGGCAGCCTTTCCATTAAGATATAAGCATTTTACCAACATTTGCTCAATTTTCCTTAATAACTAAATTTAGCTTTTCCCATCAAATTGCTGATTCCTCTATCAGTTTACCACACAATGCTTTCAGACAACTTCCATTGTATGCAGATTGATCAGGCCACTAAAACAATACCCAATATGTAGGGGTTCACATATAGTCCCACTGAAATATGCCTATTTTATTGATAAGGTGTGATGCTTTCCTTTAGATAAGTCACTTAATCTCCAGAAACCTGAGCATAGTCACATGATTATAATCACATGATTGATTTGGGTGCATATGTCACATAATTATAGTTACATGATTGATTTGGGTGTGCATTAAATCAAAATACTGATAAGCTGATTCCTTAACACTTAGGCCACTGATAAGGCTAATTTAACATGATATGGAGAGGGCTTTTTAAGGCAGTTCTGGCTATGTCATTTGCCTACAGTTTTCAGCAGCAGTCTATTTTATTCAGACTTTTTGATGATCAATAGCTTTATCTTGTCTCATTGTTGAGACAGATGCTACATTATGAACTAACTTCTCTCAGTCATCCTAGATAGCTGATGAGCTTATCTTTATTTTTCACTTTTGTCCCCTCCTCAATCTTTGCTGTTTTTGTGCTCAATCTCTCCATCTTTGATCACACACACTCCTTTCTAAAAGTGTTCCCAACTTGTTGACATATGCCCATATTAGCATCTCCCAATGCTCCTTTGCTTCTGGTCCAAACTTCCTGTTGTTCTTTTTCCATCTCTTTATACAAGCTCTTTATTTCCCACATCTCCATATAATGTTATTGCCTCCAACTTTTGTTTAGATAGATTCTAAGTCATACTTTGTATGTAAAGTTACTGGCTTAATATCCATTAAACTGTTAGTCTTCTAGCTTAACTTTATAATTCAGAATCCAATGGCTGATGGAGCTTTACAGATTCAAATGAGATGTCTTTAGCTATAGCATCTGTAGGCTTCCTTGGTTCCTCTTTAAGGTAATGTCTATTCATTGCTTTAAGCTTTTAGGCAACTTTAGCCTTTTACAAGCTTTATAAAGTATAACTCTGAAAACAGCTATACAAGCTTGCCAAACTGATCCATCTAGTTCTGCTACAATGTAGTTACCTCCACCAGTCTTGGTAATGACTACTATAGAACCATGAAATCTTAGTAACATCTTTGCACTGAAGGAGCTCTCTATTATCATGTTCTTGATTAAGACTAAATTCAGTGGCTTAAAGTTGAAGTCTTTTATTGAGGTTTTATTCTCTTCTGCAAACTTCAAAGCCCATTAAAGTTTGTCTTTGCCAACTCTCTCCCTCATCTCCTCTACATATTGATAGTGCTTAGCTAAAGCTTGAGTATGGTACCCAATCAACTCTTCTGTAGTTAGAGGCCTGTCTAGCAATTCAACCAGCTATGTAGCTTCTACTATATCCAATGAAAGGGTAGGATGAGACTCTGTAACCATGAAGTAAGGTGAACAACCAAATCTTTGGCATACAGTTATGCAATCACTCCACATTACATGGTAGAAGAACTAGAACCATTTAGTTCTATCTTCACAAGCTTTGAACAAAGATTTGCACACTCAGTAGACCCATCTGATTGAGGGTAATATGCTGATGACATTTGCAATTGCATTCCAATTAACTCATGCAGATGTGACCAGAAATTACTTGTAAAGTATAAATCTCTATTACTAGCTTTGAGTAGTCCATGATGTTTGTAGACCTCCACAAATATCAGTTCAGCTACTTGACAGGCTATGTAAGTAGTACAGCTAGGTACTAAGTGGACCATGGAGATAAGCAAGTTAATTATTACAGTAATTGAATTATAAGTGCTGTCTCTGTCTTTGGATTCTGGTAGGGGGCCTACAAAATTTACTTCAATGACTTCCCATGGAAAAGTTGGCACTCTTAATGATTGAAGCAATCCATAAGGTTTCTGATTGAAGTATTTGTTTTAACTGCAGGTTGAGCATGTATTATAGTATTCTTGTACATAATGAGAGGGAGATATCATACATGTTTACATTCTGAATTCTGACTCTTTGTCAATGTCTCCAACCTTTTGTTAATATATTGAAAGAAAGAAAAGGGCTTTGATAGCTCACCCACATGCTTTGTTTTCTATGCATAAACATGATCATCTCTTGCAAACACACTAATTGCCTTGCACTCATATCAAAAAGAGATGAGTGTATAATGAAAGAAATGAAAAAACAATTGAAGGCCCCAAATAGATTATGTAATGAACTCAGACAAAGGTGTCTTTGTCCTAAAAGCTGAATCAAGTGCCAAAGCATAATTGTGGAGATAGACATATAATCATGGTGTGAGGGCAGCATGTTCTTGACAAATTTCCAATCTGATATGAGACTTCATGTCAAGAGACCATATCCTCTGCATTCAGCTTGCATTGAATTCATTACACTTCCACCTCCACCATTCCTGCCAACTGTCATGTGTATGGAGTTTGGACTAGACAATCCAACTGCAATAGTAAACTCAGAAGCTCCAGACACTAGCAGTGAATCTGAGGATGAGCCTCCTCATAATCTAGAGACTCCCTGCACTTGCAGCAGCATCAACAGGAAGATACCAAGGCCTCATGGTGAGCCAGGAAGACCAAACAGTGAAGGCTTCAACCTTGCAACCAAGCTGGCTAAGACTGGCTAGTCTAAAAAGTCTATTGAGCAATTAGCAGTGCATCCTTGACTTTGAGCTTTTATTTCACAATTTGACAGCTCTGAACAGGAATCTGTTCATGCTGTTGCTTAGGAAAGGCTGAATTTAACCAAATGCTACAAGAAGCAGGACAAGAGAAATGTCAAGAAGATATGTAACAAGGTAAGCAGTGGCTGTTTGCCATTTGAAAGGTCTGACTGGTTGTATCAGATGATCAAGGATAAGAACTGGCCAAAATTAAAGGCCAAACTGGCAGATCTTGAAGCAGAAAGGGATTACCTATATAAGCAGTTGCAGGCTACAGAGACATCTTCAGCCATCCTGTGCAACCTCAACCATCAGATTGCTATTACCAATAACAAAGTCTTGATAAAGGACAATATCATTTTTGAGCTGAAGCTTGCTCATGATTATTTACAATCTTCCAATGACTTCTTAAAGGTATGTCTTACAATCTTTTTTTGTGATTTTCTCTTACCATTGCTATTTAGAACCAAAAAGAAGGAATAACTGAGGTGCTCAACAAAGTGCTTGAAGAGATTGCAAAGAGAGACCATGACATTGAAGTGATTTCTTATAATAGGGATGCTCTCCAATGTAAGCAGACTGCATTGAATGATGAGAAGGTTGCTCTCCAAGTATGGTATTCTACAATTGTCACAATGTTCTCTTCTTACTGCTGCTTTAAACACTTAAGGCCAATTTTAAAGCTGAGCTCAAGGAAGCAAGAAACGAATTGCAAAGCATGGAATCCAAACTGGACACCATAAGCTGCAAAAAAGATGCCCTCAATGTGAAGCTTGAAGATCAGCTAAACATAACAAATGCTCTCATATCTGATCTCAAAGCCAAACTCACATCTATGAAGATCAATCATTCTGTACTGACTCTATGATATAACCCCTTCTCATTGTAGCATTGCACTTCAGACAGTCCACGAGAGCTTGCTTAGAATCATTGAAGTGAAAGATGCAAAAGTAGAAGAAAATAAGTTGAAATTAGACATGACTGAATCAAGTCAGGTTAAACTTTCTGCCAAGCTTGAACTTGAAGCTGTGTCCTTATTGGAACTTGAAGCTAACCTTAAGGTCACCAATTCAGAGTTGCAAGAAGCACTGGAAGCAACTGACAGCAAAAAAAATGCTCTCATGGCTGGTTTCAATGCTAAACTTGAAACTATGAGACTCAATTTAAAGGTATATATCTTTGTACTTGCTCTATAATATATCCCTTCTCATTGTAGCTTTGCATTTTAGGCAGCCAACAAAAACCTGCTTGAAATGACTCTGGAGAAAGACACAGAGCTGCAAAAAAATAAATTGAAACTGGATGAAGTTCAAATATTACAAGTTGAACTTTCCAACAAACTTGATGCTGAAGCTGCATCATCAGCATATATCAGATATGAATTAGAACAGGTGGAGGTATGGCCTCTTTTAATTATTTTTAATCATGCCTATTGAATCAGCATTTCTAGGCAGCCACCAATTAGGCTTCTGAGGCAAAGAATAGTATCATTCAAGACCTCACTTCTGAGTTGTTACAAGTCAAAAAGGATCTCTACAATATTCAGCTTTGCAAGGATGCTTTCAAACAGCAAGCTTCAACATATCTCTTGTTCAAGGATGATATCATTCACCAGTTATGCAACAAGTTGTCAGCTATGCAAACAACCTCCTCAACTGCCTTGTCATTGTCAGCAGTGAGTTTGACCTCATTCTGTTATCATTTGCCCTTTGCTTACACTTGTCATATTTGACAGACACTCCAAGAAAGGAAAAATGAGATTCAAGAATTAAAGAACATTAGTATTTGTTCTTTCCTTTCAAGCACAATAGCTCACCCTGAGAAGAAATTGCATAGGGTGCAGCAGGATAAGGCATTTGTAGAGGACATTCTATCTGCAGCCTATGTCTCAACTAACAAGTGCAAAGCTAAAGTGGAGTTGATGGATTCCAAATTGATCAATGCTAGGACTTGACTGGAAGTTGTTGAAGCTGAGAAGATCATTTTTACTGCCAAGCTGGACTTGCTAAATGCAGTATTGGCTTAGTCAGTATTAGCATCTGAGTTAGTATCAGTGTCACTTCAAGGCTAACAAGAAGTAAGATTGTTATGTCCTTCTCTCTTAACCCATTCTAATCAGCTCTATGTCACAACCCCTTCTGGAGTCCCCCGGAACAACCCCGGAACCCCACCTGGGACCCTCTCCACAACATGCCCCACCCCCACAACTACCGACACCACCATTAACTTGCATCACAACTGCCATCAGCCAACCCCCTGAGAACCCTATCAACCACCATCAACCACCGGATCACACTACCCACTTCTGGCCATCATGCATCATGATCCCCCCGCACCAATTGATTGCACACCCCACATGTGCGATTCCAGTATACAGTCCTGGCCTGCTACTCAATGCCTTTCAGAAACCATCCCAGACACCCTGGAACCCTGAGACCTGACCCCATAGTACTTATAGCATAGTTCACTGCTGTATTCGTTAGTCTTGATATTACCTGAATTGTTGCATGCCCTTTGTTTGACTAGTATGCATTGACTGGCATGCTTTGACTAGCATGCCGGAATAATTGCATGCTTTAAGTTTGGTATGCACTTCGTGACTCTTAATTGCTAACTGGGTCTCGTCTTAGAACCTCTGGTTCCGACTCAACCCCCACCAACTCTCAGCCTCCACAAAACACTCAAAACCCCTGGATTAAGTTCCATTTCCTCAGGACCACCCTCCCTGTCTGTGTCTTGAACCCTGGAGCCTTAACCCTGGAGTTCCAGACACCCAGGTATTTGTAGATCAAGTCTGCCTTGTAAGGGTGTTGCTTTCCCGGAAAGCCCCCAAATCAGCAGAACCTGACATAATATCAAGACTCCTCCTTACACCGTTCTTGATGGCTACATATACTCACACTTACTACTCCACAGGTTACCAGACTAACCCTTATGGGTGTCCAGTCCTGGATCATTACTCTATGCAGACTCCCCGCCCTGCCTACCCACTCCTCCTGTACAAGCTACAATACCTCCACTGCCACTGGGCCCCTAACCCCTCCCTCTATAACCTAGGGCCCTTGGTCAGCTGGGCCCCCTGCCCAACCTAGCCATGGCATGATTGGTGGAGGTTCCTTCATACCAGAGCTTCCCAGGAGGCCTGCCAGAGACCCCACCAGTTTCCAACAGACCTTGCCCAGTACCCCCCAGTGAGGGCCCCTTTGCACCTACCCCCTATTACGGCTATCAGCACTCTACCCCCCAACCTCGGGGACCTCCCAACCATGACTACCCCCCTTGACATTACCTGACCACCGCCCCACCCACTAGGACCCCTCCCTCACCCATAGAATGACAACACCTCAAGGAGTACGAATGGCAACAGGACAAAGTACTATGCTTGCTCCGAATCTCGCCGGAGGATTTTGCAAGGCAGGCAAGGGCACTACTCATGGATTTCAGACACAATGACTTCATAGGCACTCCGGAGGAATGGGCCCATTGCTTGGTCAAATTTGGGGATTGGCTCACATGAGGAGAACTC
>QLON01001632.1:0-17886 GCA_003313675.1 Termitomyces heimii | reverse complement strand
CAAGCCTCCTTGTTGCTCTCTACCTGTTCCCTTCTTTTCTCTCCTTTGGTACAGGCATTCTTGCCTGTTTCCCAAGAATACAATGGTTACTTCTAGGTGGCTTTGAGGGAAAGGTTTAGAGCATATCTTTGACCATGCCATTGTGAGCCATCTGAGTGATTGCTTGGAAGTTGGCATGTCCTAGCCTCCTGTGCCAGGTTAGCATGTTAGGTGAAGCATGGACAGCAAGTGCTTGGTTTATATAGAGGTTGAGAGTGTATAGGCTTTTGTTGGAAAGTAATATTCCAGTTATAATGATGTCTTTGGTGCATAGATCAATTAACTTTGTACTGGTTCTATCAAAAATGATTTCAATGTTTGTATATTTGGCAAGTCGGCTGATAGAAAGAAGTCACACTATAGATTTGGGGACAAGAAGTAGATCGTATAGTTTAATCATTAATACATTTTGGACTTGGAGCTCAATCTTTTCTATTCCTGTAGCTGCTATTGACAATCCTTCAACACCATGAATTAGTCTTTCAAGAATAGGAGTCAAGGTTATAAAGTTGGAAGAATTTGGTGTGATATAGACAGTTGCTCCCAAGTTGAGGTAGTATGATAAGTTTTCTGTTTGTATTGTGATTAAAGCTGCATCTTTGACCTAATTGTTATTGGTGTAACAACTCCAGTTGACACCAATGTGCATTTCCTCCTTAAGGGCAATCATGGCATTGAACTCCAGTGCCTCAACATCAGTGATTATGGCATCAGGAAGAGTGACAGATGTGAGGCCTGTGAATTCCACCTTTACTGGAGCAGTACTTGCCTTGCCTTTGTGAGCTGCTATATATCCCACAATGATATTGACATCTTCTTCCAGAGTGAAGGCAGTCCCACTCAAGGGGGTAATGGTAATCTTTAAGCTCAATATCTTCTGCTCCTTATCCTTTACCTTAAAATGTGCAATACAAGCTGCATGAGACTTTTCAATGATCTTGCCAGCCATGCCACCACCTTTAAGAATATACTAAGATAATGTGTATCCAGTGAAATTCACATGCCCCCTTAATTTACATCCATCACAGACTAATTTCAAGTATTTCAACCCTTTTGCCTGCACTGTGGTGGCTAATATAATGTCCACTGCTTCCAACTTGTCAGCATCAATGAGTGTCTGCTCTCCCTCAAGGAATTGCTGGATTTCAGAAGGACCATATTTCATTATATCACTTGCATTTGTGAGGTCTCTGGATATTATAGATTGGATGTGGGTGTAGAAACAATCCAACAGCATGGACAAGATTGCAATTGATTGAAGGAGTTCTTTAGTCACTTTGTCTGCATTAAAAGTGCAGTCAATCTTCTTGATTATCCCGTTCATGGTCTTTATAAGAGATTCAGAAGGAGAACACTTTGTTGTGAGGGCTTCCTGGAGCAGATGAACCTGCTGAACTAGTACAGCCCCACTGTGCCTATCCTTCAAGTATATCCACAGAGCTACTGGATCCCATTAATTAGTGCATAGTTTTTGCTTCAATGAAGATAGCACATGCTTAATAAACAAGCATACTAGGTGATTATTGCTGGTCCACACATAATATGCATGTGGCTCATATGTGAAGTTAGGTTCCACATGTGCATCAAACATATATTCTCAAAGTTGTACCATTGAAAGTTTCAGGTCCATAGTATAAGATCACTCCAGCCACCTCCCATTATTTCTATCCAATATATGCTCAGTCTAATCCACTAATACCTTCCCAATAGGCAGTATCAAAGGGTTTGCCAAGTTGTTAACTCTCTATATCTTGGTGATCTGATCCAGTGTGAGTAGGAGGGGCCAGAGATGGAGGGTTGGGGGAGGGTTTGGATTCTGTGCCAGAGTTTGTTATAACAAGTACAATGCACAATAGTAACACATTGCAGAAGGAACAATAAGTTGTTCATCCAAATCATGCATGAATCAAAGTAGTGATGTTTAAGAAATCCAGAGAGTTATGCTAAGTGTAAGAATGTGTAGTCTCATTGATTCAGTCCAAGCACAAAGAGTAGCAAACTCCCATAACCTGTTGAAATCTAAATCCATGGGATCTAAATAAATACAGATACCATAAGTATCTTAATCCTCAGTCTGTGTAATAATAACTGCATTTTGTACCTAAGTAAACACAGATACCATAAGTATCTTAATCTGAGGTATAGTTAGTATGTGTTGTAATGTCTGTATAGTAAGTTTGGCTCATCCTTAGTCTGTGTAACAACAACTGAGGGTGCTATTTATACTACAGCATGTATATATATGTCCAAATCTGCTTTATCCACATAAGTGTGATTAATGTGATATGTTAGTGTGATGTGGTGCAGGGTTATTTCTTTGTATTGTGCACTTACTGTGTCATGGCCATAATGACCCTGAATCTCAACAATTTGGTTTTTTTTATTCTTGCTGTAGCTTGAAAGTATGCTGGCACATATCACTAATCAGAATGATCTGGTCCTGGTGCTTCCTCCCCATTTCCTTGACTACCAACACCCCAGTGGCAAAGTGCATATTTGTACTATTGATGCTAATGGAGATGCCATGGATGTTGTTGCATGTTCCAGATAAGAGAACCAGGTAATATGCCTTGCCTGTTACATTGTGCTACTTCTGAGTCTTGTCTACACTTAGCATTGTTTTGATGGCAACTTAATTTTTGAAATTAGTATTGTGAATCACTTTAGTATGCTGACTTGATTTCAATCATCCCCAACACTCATGTGTGTTGTTTTTGTTATTAAGCCCCTATTTAAGGAATGTGTCTTTTGGATCTATGGCTTGCTGACATTGAATTTTAAGCAATCTGTAGGGATTTTTTCTTTCTACTACTACTAATCAAGATGATTTGTCTTTTAATCTTATTTTTATTACTTGATGAACTTATATACTATTGAATTAGCTAAATTCTTTTTTTCAAGGTTAACATGTATTCACAAAAGGCAATGTAATGATATGGAGTATTTCTTTCTCATAGAGGTACCTCTGAATCACATACAAGATTTCTCTCACTGGCATCTGGGGCCTGCTAATGAAGTCTCAAATTAGTGAACTCAATTGAAAGCTTATTTGATATTCTCACTTAGCAAGTCTGCCAAATCACCCACCCATGATGCAGCATAATGCAGAACTAAATGTATTTCTGTATGATAATAGATAATATGTTACTGAAGTCAATATCAAGAGATAATAAGTATAAGTTAGTAATGATATAAGTATATAACACATCTTGAGTCAAAAATATTGAGAGATGACATGACTCCAGTGTGTGACAAGATATCTATAATCATGAATATATGTGTATATATCATGATAATATAATAAACACATCATAATGAAATAAAAGAAAACATATATGTATATAATGAGATAATTATTGTTTCAATGCATTATCCAGTACTCTTGGGCCTAGATTGGCTTAAACAGTATAATCCTTCTATTGATTGGATTCACAGTTAGTTATTGTTATTCTGCTGTAGTATGAACTATGATTTTTCAGTTACTGCATTTGGATGGAGCTATGGTTCTCTAAAACCAGGTGCTCATTCTGCATTCTCTGTTAGTTTTTTGGACTAGGCTTAGGTCTTTCTGAGTTGCCTCTTTCTAATCTTTGTAGGCTACTTAATCTATCCCATGACAAGAAATGCCTAAATTATGAGTATAAATCCACATTTCCACAATCACCAACTTTTATTCTTAGACCTCCAATTCAAAACAGCATCAGTCACAAAAAGCTCTTTGCAATTTGGTTGACACCTCTCCCTAAACCTAAACTTATATATGGACCTAAACCTAATTCTATTCATGTTGCTTGTTGTTTTTCTCAACATTTTAAGAAATACATAAAGAATCAAGCAATCTCATGTGTTGAATACACTACCAATGATGAGTTACAAATATGCATCAATGCTATCTCCAATTTCTTACCTTCTAACTCCACATCTCCTAAACAACCACTTCTTAGACTACTGCTATCACTAGCTCCTACACCATTACATAAAGCATTTACATCTAAAACTGAAGACAAAAAAACATAAACTTGTGCCTGAATATTGTCATGCCTACCTCAATGTCTTTGATTCTGCTGAAGCCAAGAAGCTTCTTGCTATTAACATCAAAGATAGTGAAATACCTCCATTTGACCCAATCTACTCTCTTTTACAAGACAGATGAAATACTCTAATTTGAATATATTGAAGAGCAACTTGCTAAGGGATTTATTTGTCAATTTACTTCTTCAGCAGCCTCATACATTCTTTTTGTATACTGCAAAACATGCAACCTTTATTTATATATTGACTACCATGGTTTTAATGCAATCACAAAGAAGAATTATTATTCCCTTCCACTTATATCAGATCTTTTAACCAAGTTCAAGGCTGCAATAAATTCATGGTTATTAATTTCAAGAATGCTTTCAATCTGATCCATGTGAAAGAAGGTGATAAATAAAAGACAGCCTTTTACACTTATCTTGGACTTTTTGAATATCCTATGCTTCTGCTACTTTTTAAGCTTTTATTAAAGATATTTTCCACAATATTTTAAATATCTGGTGATCTTGACTCTTCTGCTCACAATACCTTTAAAAAACTCAAAATTTCTTTTACTATGCCTCCAGTACTCCAACATTTTGATCCAACACTTCTCTTCACTGTTGTTACAAATGCCTTCAATTTTGCATTATTAGCCATTCATCTACAACCTGATTTAAATTTCCTATTACATTTTATTGCTTATTACTCTCAGAAATTCACTTTTGCAGAAATCAACTACAAAATTCACAATAAAAAAGTCTTTAGCATTGTTGAAGCATTGCATAAGTAGCATACATAGCTTGTGAAGTCTCCACATACTATTACAACTATTACAGATCATTTCAACCTCTGTTATCTTATGTCTTCCTGCCTTCTAAATCACCATCAAGCATGTTGATCATTATTCTTGTTCAAATTCAATTTTTCAGCTTGACTATGCACTAAGTGCAAAAAATTCTGCAGATGCCACATCATAATGCCCAGACTACAAACTTCAAGATGAGGATGAAAATACTGTTAACCAGTGCCAAGCTCTTTTAAACCTTTACTACACAGCCTGAATTTCTCCTTCTAAAATCTAGTTCAACACACTTTCATCTTCTATTAACTCCCTATTTACCTATTTCCTCAATAACTCTAAACTCTTAAATAGATTCAGATCTACTTATGATACTTACACTGAGTAGTGAACACTTCTACAATGAGATGACAAAATTATCACTTAGCAAGATTTACTCATTTTTTACAATGGCCACCTCTTCCATCATCTCTTTAGGCTAAAATCCTCTATTCTCAACATGATTCTGTCATTTTAGACCACTCAGGCCATGCAGGCATCTATGATAACCTCTATTATAACTTCTCATAGCCAGAAATGCAGACTTATTCTCAAGTTCATATCAAGTCATGTGAAATATGTGCTTGTACCAAAAATACAACTCATAAACTCTATAAACTACTCTAATCTCTTAATATTCTTGACTGTTCTTAGCACTCAATTGCTATGGACTTCATATAATAAAGCTTCCTTCTTCACACAGTTATGATGCAATTTGAGTAGTATGTAATTTTTATAACATCCCTAATCAACTATATATGTAATATTGCCACAATTATTAATAGTAAAAAGATTGGATGATGTTATAACTATTTTGTCCATTGGAAGAATCTCTTAGATTCTGAAAATTCTTGGGTCCTATTTTCTGATATCCCTTTAAGCCTTTACAAAACACTAGAACATTGGCATCAACAAAATCCATGTAAACCATGTTAATTCTAAATTGATTTTGATCACAATTCCATTTTTATTATGGCTTTACCTGATCTATACAATTTTTGAATATTGTAAAAGTAACCTCTGGAGGCTGTGGCTCAGTCATATAGCTGACAGAGAGAGATCCAAAGTTATATTAATGAAGTAATGTGGGTACAAATAATAAGTGATAACTTGACAGAGAGAGATCCAAAGAGAACAAGTCTAAAGAGCCACTGTGCCTATTAATAGAAAATATTCTGAGGTCAAGTCACATGACTGTCATGGTGTGACATTGTCATGCCAATGTCATGCAGTGTGACTGATGTGACTAATGTTATGGTCATAGTCATGGTCACATCACAAGCCATATATGAGTTGAATCACTTTTGATGAAAGCTCTAATGGAGCTGATCCACCTTCTCAGGGTCTGGCAAAGGCTCCAAACCAATAAGGAAGTTTGTTTCCATGGTTCAGCCAGTGAGAAGTTTGACAAAGGCAGTAAAAAGCAGATGAACTAGAGTGAGAAGGCCTGAAAATTGAAAGTAATATAAAGTAAGAAACCTTCAAAAAAGTGACTTCCTAACAGATATGTCCATTCATTATTTGATTCATTCATTTCCACCACCTCCACTACCTTCTCACCATAATTTTGAGCCCCCCATTACAAAACACTACTCACTCTAAGCATGTAGCTCATCCACCACATTCTAAAGATTATGTTGACTCAATCTTAAAGAGGGGATAATGTCAAGATAATTGCTAAGTCTCATTCAAAATCTGACCTTGTACTTACTTTTGTAAACTTCACTATAATCCTCAATCTGATTCTCCTTGATAATTTAATTGTGGTCTGAATTGACCCAAGGCAACATCCTCTTACTTGCCCAGCTCATTCTGACATTCTGAGATGTCCTACATGCAGAAAAGTGGTTTACCAAATGGGTTTGTCAGGCGCTTGAATGCCGGTAAAGGATGGCTCATACAGCGAGAGGGAACCACAAAGAAGTTGCAGCGAAAGGTACTTCTTACATCACGTGACTACCCCGTAGACTGAACAAAAGGCAAAAGCTCATACACGTACAGTGGTCCATGTTATTGAATAAGTAGCAACAGCCGAAGCGTCAAACAGACAATCCCCTCGCCTTTTACTAGGGGATTCCGTGCTGCTTCGGTACCAAATGTTGCTTACCAATCTTTGGAAACAGCTCTTTGTGGGCATCTTGCATTATCTTATTTATTGATTTTCTACAATCTTGTTTTTGTTTCTTTCTGCAACCATGCACCTTCTTTTCCCTGATTTACCACCATTGGGTCCAGGATCAGGAGAAGAACTTGAATTTATCCCAATCTTTTCCTCGATGTTTAATGCACAATGGGACAGTACACGTGTCTGGAATACTTTGAACATCTTATGTCTTATAAAAGATGGCTTTCGTCTCGTAAGTTTTGTGATATAGCTGAATTAATGATTAACGTACAAATTGCACTGACTGCTGTCTAGCTGAATCATTTAATAATTACTACGCTATCAATTTGCTCCGGGCTCTTTCCTTTGACAGCTCTAAGACTGTCCTGATATCGTGCTATCCAATCCTCTTGCCGATGATCGGCTCAGAATGTCATGGCGAAAACCAATGTTGTTTTGATGACGTGCAGCACAGGATCGCTCTGCGTCGTCGAAGAAAATAAACACAGACACTTGACGTGGGATCACCGGTCTCCTGTACCATAGCTTGTCGCTGCCGCTCAAGTGATAACGACTGAGCGCCAGATATTTCACGGGCTTCCGAGGATTACCATGGTTATTACGCAACTATTCTACATGATACCAGTGTTTTTACAGCTCATCGACGCCATTCAACACAGAGGTTTCCCAGCTAAAACCATTTCCAGGACCTGCCGCATCAACACTCGTCCTCATCTTTCTCAGCAGGACATGACCAATCCGGAGTACAGAAAAATTATTATTCAATATTACCTACTTTTTCGCAGTATGGTTTATGAGAACAGAAACGAGGTCAAGGTCTAGTTCACCATGTGATCCCCATCATTTGCGTACTGGGTTCCTGCCTGCATGTACTGCTTCAAATGATATCTGCCCACGCCACCGTACGTTCTGTGTCACCTCAATCGGGAACTACTAGCTCTCGCTCTCCCCAACACTGTTTCACATCATTCTCTGGTGGGGCCATGTCATACCTGGGCACGGCCCTCAAAGTCAGATAGAAATTCAAAGAGTAGAACCTACCATGGCCAAGGTGAAGATCGAATCCAAGACTTTGACGTTATTAGCATGACACTCTGACTGAGCTAGTCAGCCATATATCGGTGTGCTCGTTTTCGGCCTCAGCAAACCTATTGCTGCTGAGTTGTGAGGAGAAGGAAGTGAGTGGTCCGACCGATTTGGGGAAGTAGTGTTAGCCTTGATAACTTTCGAAAAATGATTGTGATTGGGAAATGGAGGACTGCTATGAACTCGTTACGTCCCACAGCCTTGAACAGTCTACATACGAACACTACGTGAATATAGGACAAGACGAGTTTGCCGCTTTGTCATAATGGCATTGAAAATGCTGACCTTACACGTCGGGGGGCTGGTCGCGTGGTGATTTGATGCGTTTCAGAGTGGCTGTGCACTGTGCCTCAGATTTGGACGCGTTAGGCAGTGCTGTGCCGACGTGTCCAACGACGACCATGCTCGGGCGGCACAGAGTCCCAGTTTTCCTATTCTGTTTCTTATTCTCTTGCTTGTCACTAGCAGCTGCACAACGACCAGAACACACCATAACCTCCTTCAAAAATCTACCTGCAAATTTATTCTTTTTTGATGACACAGAAGTCAGCTTATAAGTTGTATGTTCATCTGCCATGCAAAGACTGATTTTGGTCGCAGTTCGCCGTATATCATGACTCTTTTGAAGGCAACGTGTATGTTTCACAGGATGAGGGAAAGTCATGGAGCGTAGCAGATGGGATTCCAACGGGGAAAGCAAAGATGGTTATTGAGCATCCGTTTAATAACCGCTACGTAAGCGTTCATTCGTCATTTCGAAAGGGGACTCAACACTGATGTGCACTCTGCCCAGGCTTTTGCTTTGACGGACGGGAAAGAACACTATCGCACAGACGATCGAGGAAAGACATGGAGGTCATTCGAGCTCCCACTGCCGCCTGCGCTTGTGCCAAAGCCCCTGTCTTTCCATGCATCGACGGGAATGGACGGTCTTATTCTCTACCAAGGAACAAGTTGTGATAGAAAAGGCTGGGGCGCAGTGTGTCATGATGAGGTACGTATCGTGATCTACTTGCTGCCAGCTCGGAACTGACTTCGTTCGCAGACATACTATACCAAGTCACACTTTGGTGACATTGCGCAGAAGCTTCTCTCCGAAACATCTCATTGTCAATTTGCACACAGCAGTAAAACGTTCCAGACTGATGTACCCAAAGAACTTATCTTCTGTGTTGCCTTCGACACCTCCACAAACACCGGTTCTCACTCCCTCTCTTCCAGCCGTCTATTCTCCAGCACTGATTTCTTTCAGAAAGACATCAAGGTGGAAGATCTAGGTATCGGAAAGAATGCTAAGGGTGTCATCGCATTCGCCATCGTATCTAAATACGCTCTCGTCGCGATGAGAGACATGACCGGAAATACTGGCGAAATGGTGCTATATGTGTCTCTCGACGGCAAAACGTGGGCAAAAGCACAGTTCCCACATGCATCATCGGCTCAGCTCCGCGAGAACGCGTATACTGTCGTGGAGTCGACCACGTATTCACTAGCTGTAGACGTTGTGCTACATGAACGCGCGTCGATTGGTACATTGTTCATGAGCAATTCAAATGGGACGTTCTTCGTTGAGAGTCTCAAGGATACCAACAGAAACGAGCGAGGATTCGTTGATTATGAGCGTATATACGGCGTAGATGGTATTGGACTCGCCAATGTCGTTTCAAATGCGAAAGATGTCGAAGGTCATGGATCCTCCAAACAGCTCAAGACAGTCATCACATTCGACGACGGTTTGTCATATCCCTCGCTTGATTCTTGACATTTTTTAAAAAAAATTTATACCACTACTATAGGCAGCAACTGGCAGTTTATCCGCGCCCCGAACAAAGACAGTGAAGGCCGTCCATTCAGCTGTGACACTGGGGATCTTGAATCTTGTTCACTCCATCTCCACTCCATAACAAACCCCCACAACTTCGGTCGCATCTTCTCTTCTCCAGCACCGGGATTCGTCATGGGCGTCGGATCTGTAGGCCAGAGCCTCTCCGCGTACGAGGATGGTGATACGTTCCTCAGTGTTAATGCGGGTATTGATTGGACCATGATTCGGCCTGGGGCGCATAAGTATGAGTTTGGTGACTCGGGGAGTATACTTGTGGTTGTCAATGATGAGGAACCAACAGACAAGATCCTTTATTCGACAGACTTGGGACAGAATTGGTGAGTTTGTCACTATATGTGGGTGTTGGTGATCCGTATTTTCATTCAGGAGGACATATGAAATTGGCGTGAAGCTCCTCGCGCGTGGATTGATGACGCTTCCAGATTCTACTTCGCAGAAGTTCCTCCTTCTCGGTTCGGTGGCACGTCGGGACCAGAAGGACGACGTTCGACGCGTCGTCATTGTCTTTCTTGACTTCTCGAGGACACGCTCGAGGAAATGCGGTGATAAAGACTTTGATAGGTGGTACGCTCGGGACAGGAAAACCGAATGCTTGATGGGACACAGGGTATGTCTCAATACATCTCATTCTCTTTTCAGCCTCTTCTGAACGTGGTGCCGTAGCAATGGTACAAACGGCGAAAACCTGATGTTGATTGCTACGTCGGAGAGAAATACCAGGATCCTGTTGAGCATGAAGAGGATTGCGAGTGTAAGGATGAGGACTACGAGTGGTGAGTATCGAATGTTCTGGCGTGTACCCCTACCAGGAACTGATAATATTCCAGTGATTACAACTTCGTGCGCTCTGGAGGCGAATGTGTGCCTGTCGGCCCTGAGCCTATACCTGCTGGTGTTTGCGATGGAGATCCGGATAAAACGTACTTGGGCTCATCTGGGTATCGGAAGATTCCTGGCAATACGTGTAGGGATGGAATCAAGAAGGATGAAAAGGTACAGAAACCATGTTCTCAAGGTATGAGTATGACAACGTTTGATGATGGACTCGGAGTGCTGATCTATGTGGCAGCTGCACCGAAGGAAGGAGAGGTCATTCACCAAACTGTGAGTAAATGCATCGTGGTTTATTAAATATGCATTCATGTCATATAGTTCGAATTCTCGAACTTCATTGCACAACATGCATACTTCAAGGACTCAACAGTGAGTTAAATGTATCGTTTGAACTTGCTGAAACTCACATATATATGTCCAGACAGTGCTCGTCCGCACCGTCGACGGCGCAGTGTGGCAATCCTCCAACGAAGGCTATACATGGAAACAACTTTTCCCAGGCCAACGCTTCCTCGCTTTTTACCACCACAAGTATTCCAACGACCGCGCGTATCTCATCACCGAGACAAATACGTTCTACTATACTACTGATACAGGGAGCAGTTGGAACGACCAAAGTGCGCCTATCCCGCCAAATACTTTCGACGCTGAGGTTCTTCGCTTCCACCCGAATTCGGAATGGCTCATCTGGACTGGGAACAAAGACTGCTCCGATGGCCGGAACTGCCATGCCGAGGCCTACTACTCGCGCGATAACGGCCGTAAATGGGACTTGATCGAGAAATACGTGCGCAACTGTGCCTTTACGAAGGATAGGGTTTTGAACGCGGACCCGACTGAGATCTTGTGTGAATCATATGCCGAGAAAAAGGGATCGCAGATTGCGATGGTCGGTGTTCCGATGCAGTTGGTTGTTGGGGGTAATTTCTTCTCGAAAAAGAAGAAGATGTTTGATCAGGTTGTTGGATTTGCTAAGTTTTCTGAGTTTTTGGTTGTCGCTTCAGTCAGTGTTATGTTCATGCATCGTTATCTTTTGACTGATTGAAAACTGTCTCTAGGCTGAGTCTGGCGGTCGTTCACTTGAGCTGCAGGTTTCTCTGGATGGATATAACTTTGCGACTGGACAATTTCCCCTGGGCATGCACCCTGAAACCCATGTACGCTTCCAGTGGCTTTTCCCTCGAATTCCTGCGCTGATTTACATTCAGGCCTACACAGTTTTAGAGTCAAGCACGAAAGCTTTGTTCCTGCATATGACAATGTCCGAAGGACCTTACTACGGGAATATCCTGAAATCGAACTCTAACGGAACATACTTCGGGCTTTCTGTTGAAAATGTCAACCGCAACGACGCGGGTTACGTGGACTTCGAAAAGATGATTGGTCTTGATGGCATTGCTCTCATCAACATCGTCTCAAATCCAGGACAGGCCAAGGTGTCCAAAGAAAAGAAACTTCAAACCAGAATCACCCACAACGATGGTCTGTCGTATGAACTTATTGGTATCTTATTACTGACCGTCACACCAGGAAGTACTTGGAAACCACTGACTCCCCCTAAACTAGATTCACAAGGGCGTCCTTATGAATGCGGTTCGACAGTACGAGATTCATCTTCAACCCTTGTCTATCGATCCTCATATTCTGTTGATCAGAGATGTGCCCTTCATTTACATGGATATACTGGGCGGCTCGATCCCAGAGCGACTTTCAGCAGTCCCTCGGTAGTTGGACTCATCATGGCCGTCGGCAATGTTGGTGAAGAGCTCGCACCATACAAAGATAGTGATACTTTCCTCAGCCGTGATGGAGGTTTTACTTGGGAAGAAGTTCACAAAGACGCTCACTTATGGGAATTCGGCGACTCGGGATCTATATTGGTCATGGTTAACGACGAAGAACCTACAGATCATCTACTATTCAGCACAAACCAGGGTTTGAATTGGAGAGAGTATAAGTTTAGTAACGACAAGGTCCGAATCAGGTTTCTCGTCACCGTGCCTTCGGATACGAGTCGCAGGTTCATCCTGATGGGTGACTACCCCAGAAGTTCAGTTTCCGTTGCCATTCATGTAGACTTCACTGCGTTGACGTCTAAGAAATGTAAGCCTATTTTCGGGTCCACTTCCGTGGTGCTTATGCTGTTTTACAGGTGTATTGAACCTTGATAATCCTGGATCGGACGACTTCGAACTATGGAGCCCTAGTGAAGAACGTGAGGAACGCTGCTTGTTTGGCCGCCAGGTGTTATCCATTCTTCAAATATGTAAACCGTTGACTGACCTCCGCCAACAGACTCTGTACCATCGACTTAACAGGAATGCTAACTGTGTAGTTGGGAACCAACAAAAACTTGAAGAGAAGATTGTGAACAACTGCCCCTGTGCCAAGGTTGATTTTGAATGGTATGAGGCTTCTTTCCTAACCAGGATGATCCTGCTGAAACTTGGTTTGCCTTGAAGTGAATTCAATTATGTCAAAAACGAAGCTGACGAATGCGTTCTGTTACCTGGCGCAACCCCGTTACCCAACGACGGAGTAGAAGCGTGTAAGAATGGCGAAGATTACTGGTACGAGAGAACAGCCTACCGCCTCATCCCATATTCTAGTTGTGATGGAGATTACCGTCCTGATCGTGGTGCCTCCCACGTTTGTCCTGGGTTCAAAGCCCACGGACCGTTTTTCTGGATATTCATCCTGTTGATCCCTTTCGGAGTAACAGCTCTCGTTGGTTATTCCTACTATCGAAGAAGCGGTCTCGCTCGAGGGTATGTCTACAAATGTTACTCGTTGTTTAGCTATGCTTATCTGCAGCGTTAGAACTATTCGCCTACCAGGAGATGGCTCACGCTCATACAGATACGAGTCAGGTTTCCTTGACACCCTGGCCTCTGTGCCATGGTACCTCATTGGCATCACCGGCATTGCTTGGGAATGGATTGCATCCCGTACCGAAGGTTTATTCTACTCCTCACGACGCGGATATAGGGATTTGAGAGTTGATGAAGATGCACAAATATTACGTTTTGAGGATGAGGAATAAGGCATCATTGCAACTATTAGCAGTTGTCCGTGTTCTGATCTCCTCGTCGTTGCCTATATATCTATATCCTCAATTTTTGATGATAATCCGAGATTGCAAGGCATGGAAGACCAACCTCGTCGCGGGTGTGATAGGATTGGGGTACATTCAAATCGTTCGTATATCAATATCGCAAATTGTATTACATTCGCTAGACTATTTATGTTAGCCATTTGATTTGGGCACAATGTTCGTTATTTCCCCCAATTGCGAGAACATATCTCAACTCTCCAATTTCTCCCTGGCGGCGCGCGCTTCTTCTCTGATACAATCCACTATCTTCTCGTTCCTTGGAATAAATCTGCATTTGAAAGGGAAAGGTTTGGAGCTAATGCCAGTCGTAAAGTTCCAACGATCTGTGTAAGGTTTATGAACCTCGTGGAGTCCATCAGGCACAAGCAATCACACCAACCAGGAATGATTTTCTCGCCATCTTCAGTCAAGGCAGGTAAGATGTTGAAAGCCCACAACATCCTGGCGATATTGATGAAAATTGAGTTTCGCGCGAGATGCATACCTGGACAGATTCTTCGACCAAACCCAAATGGAAGGTCAAATGTCTGCAGCCGGGGGTCCTGAGTCTCTAGAAATCGCTCTGGTCGAAAGTCATCTGGTGATGGGAACATCTCTTCCGATGCTATATTAGTTGAATGGCAATTCGTGTGGAAATAATCCTAACCGGGATCGTGCATTATCCCACTATAAAAATAGTTATTCTATCTGGAGATCTCAAGGATGTGAAATAAACACACAAGATATTTGCATACACTGCAGATCCTTTAGGTATAAACCTGATGAACAACAATCATCAACTATTTCATTATCTTTGAATATACTACGGCACTCACATTCCATGATATTCGTCATCAACAGTTACAGCATGAGGTACGGCTCCGGCGGCAGCAACTGGCCGCCAACTCAAACGACAAGGTCACATTAGGCGCGATGCTGAAACGATGGACATACCGCATGGTCTCTTTGACAAGAGCATCGGTGTAAGGTAAGTTTGCCTGGTCACTATATTCGGGCATGCGATCGCTGCCAATCACACGGTCAAGTTCTGCTTGAGCCTTGTTCATCGCACCAGGAAAATGGAGCATAGTAACTGGACAATGACACCTCAGATGCTGCACCATGGTCAAGAAATGGATGAACTTACGGATGAACGTTTCGAGGGTAGAAGATGTCTTCAGAGTCTCGTCAGCAGCTTGTTTCCAGGTTCCAGACGAACAAATGAAATTACCGTCTCCAAGCCCGCTCCAAATGAACTTGCAAGAGTATACGCCATCTCCATATCTGTCATACCAATCTGCTTTTGACACTGAGCTACCCGAGTAGACAAACACTCGGGTATGGTGCCGGTCTTCATTCTCGCTCTAGCGTCGTTAAGGAGCTTGACATAGAGCTCCTCATCGTGCTGCCGTCGTTCTTCTGCAGCCCGGCGGAACCATTGGAACCTCCGCTGAAAATTTGACGTCCTCAAAAACTTTCATTGTAATACTAATACCTCTCATACATACAGGGAGTTTCAGCAGCCAGGGCATCCCTTCCACTAAAAATTTTCCTGGAACGCTGTGTTACTTGAACTTGAGTAATGCATCGAATCAGTCGAAAATGGTTAACAACTTACTTCGATCTACATCTAATTGGTATTTTTTGGTCAAGACTAGCATAAACACTTACCTGACAAAGACTTCGTAAATTAAAGTTGTGTTTAGACCAACTTCAGTACTAAGATGGGCACAATGGACTCACAATTTACGGTTTCCATATTTTCTTTCACAATCCAATGATCGATACTATTCACATGAACGCCGTATGTAATTGTCGTTATCACACTAGCAGCGAATCTTATAGGAGATAAGAAAACCACAAATGATTATATCCGAATGAAATCCTTACCTTTGAAGGTGGCGCACGTAGTCTTGAGGCGCTTGTAGTATTTCATTGAGAGATATCTTCGATTCAAGTGACTGCAGGTCCCGATAGGTCTGAGCCGTTCGGAAATGAAAACTAGAATGAAGTATCTGAAGATAATTTAGGAATTGGGCAAAAATATACAATCGCATTTTACCTTTCGCCACCGACGCCACTTGTCATCATTGGTTCGCAGTAAGCCACGTTTACCACCAGAGACAAGTTCTCCCCTGGATTGGGCCGGAATTAGCTTTAACTTTCAGAGTTAAGAGTTGGGGACTGGTTACATAAAAATGGACCGAGGTCGACTTGAGTAGAACTCCGAACGTTTTTCCAGGAGATCCCATGCAGCTTGAGCGGTTCCGAGGACTTGCAGAGGGAAAGATCGTCAGATAGATATTTTCGTTCTTTTTACGACGTCTTACTAATAACAGATGTAGAACCAAGAAAAATGGACACCACGGGACCTGATGAAAATTTGGTCAATGCCTCTGTACTTGTGAATAAAGCCGAACCGTATTGGTGACTCCAAGCCATGAACTTGAGCCAAGGTTTGTCTTTCGGCATTTGGTGCATGTTGCCGATGAGGGGTATACCCAATGGTCCCGGAGGCATAGACTTCCGAAGGTTCAGCCACTTGAGAGCGAAATGGAGGAGAGCTGCAAGATAAACAGCGATAACAAGAGAGGTCCAGGATGTTGCAGACGATACATTCTTCAATTGGGAGTCCCAAGTCAAATTGAACGCCATGTCTGTCTTGAGGCACGGAATCGTTTTTTTTGCCGACTTATATACGATAATGGGAGCGGGTTCGAAAGGGGAAAGTCCAAACAGAAGCTAGTGTTGTCTTGTTATATAAGGAAAATTCATTCACAAGTTAAAAAAGGTACATAAGGTCATTTGACTTGATAAGACAGAAGAGAAACTTGGAATGACACATGTTATAAATTATCCGTTAAATTTTCTCATCACTCTCTTGAACTCATCATCGATGCACACAGACGACTGTGTGGAGCGGGACACAAGCCTACAATTGAAACTAACGGGTTTCGAATTGAATCCATCAGTGAAGTTCCATGGATCTTCGGACGAGAGAGTCGCTGAGTCAGTCTCAATGACACATTGCCGGCATAGCTGGGAAATACCTACCTGGAATAACCTCAAGACCATCACTATCAACGACTGGAAGAATGTTAAAGGCCCAAAGGATACGGGAGACATTGATCAGGAGCGAGTTCAAGGCCAGGTGCATCCCTGGGCAAATTCTACGCCCAAATCCAAATGGAAGCTCAAATGACTTTAATCGAGGATTGGACGTTTCCAAAAAGCGCTCGGGCCGGAATTCGTCGGGGGAGGGAAACATGACTGAGAAATCAATCTAGATGGTACTCGGAGTAAGCTTAGGCATACCTGGATCAAACATAATCCCCCTATCACAATTAATCTTATATACAGAACTGAATAAAAGCGAAAAAATAAAAACAAACTGACGATAAATTCGCAAATATCGTAGAACCCTTTGGAATGAACCTGTGCACATGGTCAGGATAATTTGGAGTTGAATCAGCTGAATTGACCAACATCCCGTTGTAAATATCGTCAGTTGACACGGCGTGTGGGGTGCCTCCTAGGGCGGCTATGGGCCGCCATCTACAGCTGATGAGCAACAGACTTCAGCTCCATACGTTGCTATAAAGAGCTACCTAAGGGTTTCGTTTACGACAGCCTTGACGTACGGCAAACGATCTTGATCATCAAATTCGGGCATCCTGTTAAAACCGACGACATAATCAAGCTCATCTTGGGCTTTCTTCATCACAGAAGGAAAATGCAGCATTGCCACTTCAGGAAACAGTGGAATCAGGATATCGTAGCGTGGGAAATGTGAGCCTTACGAATGAAGATCGCCAAGGTTCCAGTAGTCTAAGACTCTATGAGTTCTTCGTGTAGATAGAATTGCTGAGAACTCGCTGTTTCAATCCCAGCTCCAAACGGACTCGATACGGTATATGCAACGTCCAAATCGGTCAAACCATGTTAGAACTAGATCACACCTAACGTATACTTGTAAGTATAGTTCCTCAGTCTGAGATAAGTGACTA
>QLON01001630.1:0-15386 GCA_003313675.1 Termitomyces heimii | reverse complement strand
TTTACATTCTCTCAACTTCAGCAATTTCCCATTTTGCCATTTTACCACTTTGCCTCTTTCTTCCATTTTGCACATGTACATTCATATTTGTACATATTTCAAAAATTCTCTTTACAGCACTGACCAAGTCTTATATTACAACTCCTTGGCTGTCAGAATTATCCAGTGGAGTTTAGAATTGGGAAAGGCAGTTTGTTTTACCCTAGATCTATTGTAGACAGTTGCAATCAAGTGGCATGCATATGGGTTGTGTACAATTGCAAGGCCTGTCTTCAGCTTTGAGAAGGCTCAATGTTTATGTAAGGAAATGTGATCAGATTTGTCAGTGTCCTTTTTTCCCACCCAGTGTTTTCCTATTTTCTCACTTCTCCATTCTCCCATTTTCCCACTTTTACATTCTCCCATTTTGCCACTTTCTCATTCTCTCAACTTCACCAACTTCCCATTTCACCATTTTACCACTTTGCACTTATTTTCAGCTAGCATGACAACTCTGGTGACCCCCCTATATTTGTACTTGAGTCAGCATTGATTCTTCCTCACTCAGCCCAAGCAAGCAATGCATCCCATCACTCAAATCCAGTCAAGCCACAGCTTCTCTGCTCCAGCACAAAGCTGCAAACAGTAATAACAAACATTCTAATTAATATTCCAACAATTTTTATAGACAATGTCACCAAACTCTAGTTCACACATCATTGACCATGAATGAGGTACCATGCAAACCATCCACTAAAACATATACTTGACCAACTGCCTTAGCCAACATTTGTTTTGAACATACCATGCCAACACTCCAAATACCATGGAATACGGACATTGACAGCAACCCTATCTTGACTCATCCTTTTAGCATGGGCAATTCAGTATGATACTGGACTCTCAGTAGCTGATATCCTGAGCCAACTTGAAATCGACGCAGAGGGTTCTCCCGCTTTGTTTTTATGATTTCAATGATCCTGAAACCCAAAGAAGACAATACAGGTGCTTTGGTTATTTCTTATAGTTGTATCAATTCTGACCTAATGACCAAGGCTTCCCACTTGGTAATTTCGCCATTGGCATACCACTTGTCAAATTTTTTCCATGGATTCACATTGAAATCGGCACTCTATGTAAAGTGCTGCTATCTGCTTTTCTTATCAAAGGCAATTGCCTTTGCCAATGAATGGATTGATCACCACAAAAGTTAAAGTGGGGATCCAAATGCTTTGCTGCAACATCTCAATAGGTCACGTGTACATCTGTGGATTATGCCACCGCCTTCCGCACAGCATCCCTGCCATCATTCGTAATGCTTTATTCCAGTCCTCAATGCCAATTTGCACCTCAAAATGCTCATTAATCACACCTTGACTTCTAACAAAACCCTTGGTGACTTGGAATGCACTATCAACCTGGGAAAGATTGGAAAGTTGGAAGTTTTTGTGCACAGTGAGATCAAAAACTGTATTCTGTTGCAGGAGTCTGTTGGTCAGGGTGGCAATGAGTATGTGTTTCTGTATATTTTCATGTCCTCTATCTGTTCCATCCTTTAGCAGCGTCGTGCACATCCAGGGCTTTGCTGGTTGGTTTGGGTGCTTAAAGAGAGCTATGGGGCTGTTCAGGAGATTTGCTTCCCGCATGGAGCAGGTTCATTCCACAGATGTGTGTAGTTAGATTTTATGTATGAATAACTACTTATTCCAGGCTCAGAAAGTGAAACCGCATTGCAGGAGGATGTACACACTCTTATATAGAGGGCATGTCAACCTCGACACTTTCTACAACTACGAAGACCAACCTTAGTGTTGTAATTTTCATGGCATTTTGTACTTATATAAGACAGCAAATATTGGGACCTGTGCTTCCGTACACGGGACGTAGCAGCCAATCTGCGCCATTTATATGATGCCGACCTATGGTAGTTGAGATCAAGTCAAAATCAAAAATACAATGTAGTACCTGGTGGATATATGTCAACTTTCCACCCATATTAGGGCCAGCTAAATAAGAGCTTCAGTATTCTGCCAGTTGTGATCAATTTACAAGGTTTACTTATAATATGAAACTCACTTTTTCCTGTTGAAAATATTGAGAATATACATGATAGATACGTTGGGTAAGATGGGTCTCACCTTTGATCATCTCAACATCATTGGGTATGAAAGAGACATCATCCTGGACCTTGAGGCACAGATGTCATGATCCAAGAAAAATCAGATTCCCTGAACCTGGGAAGCCATATCAGAGTATGTTGTTATTGAAATTGGTAGAAAAACCTTTCTCAAGGACTTTGGGTTTCACATAAGCATCTGTGGAATGGGCAGATACATGTGCTAAGCTGACAGTGGGTGAGGCAGGGGAAATGCACTCAGAGAGAAAAAGACTGCACATATCTGAGGATCACATCAAGATGAGCAAATATATTGTCAAGAGCTTCAAGGATTGGAGTATATGTTACTAGTGCCAGATTTGAGTAAGCAATTTCCAAGCAGATTGAAAGCTTACAAGCAATGTTCACAATCTCTCTTACCAGTCCAACCTGGGTCCTTGTGTAACTCTGTGAGTATTCCTTAAAGTCCTTGGCATGCTCCTTCAGCTTTTTTGTCATGAAGAATACACTGCTCTTGTTTGTCCTAAGCTCAATGTACTTTTTTGTGAGTGCTTTTGAATCCTACATAACTACTTCTGAGAAACATGCACATCGATTTAGTGGATGAGTGGTCCTCACACTTTTGGTTAGACAAAAGCAGTATCCGTATACTTGGTTATTCTCCAAGTGCAGTTTCTTATCAAGTTCAAGTCCAAGGTCTTTACCGACCTTGCAATGTTCTCTATCCAAATCATCCCGAGTCTAGCATAACATATATCAGTGCATTGTTTACAAAGAAGGTCCTACAACAGACATTTGCCAGCTTTTCTGTGAGAACTGGAGTTTTGGGTTGTACTCAGGTTTAATGATGTAGTTGTGATTATCAAGTTCTTCAAGGTCTAAAGTCTGTTCCACCATCTCCCCATACTTTTCAAGGCTTCTGCCATGCTCCTACTTCAAAATATGGAATAATCTCTTGAATAGAGAATGAACAGCCGAACCTTGAGCGGTTTGAGGTAGACCTCATTGACAAGCACACTATGTCACTCCTTTTCAGTCTGTACACCCTCCAGAGTTTCAACCAAGCCTGATAGCTGTAAAATCTTATTAAGACAGAGTATAAAGAGGTAGAAAGAAAATACTTTGATGACAACTTGATAGACACGGACAACATCTTCAAGGGATGCTACTGATTTTTGAAATTGTTTGCTCAGACAATGCATGTCTGGCATGACTTTCATGTAATCGTCCTAGGAGGACCAGGAAAAGCATTTATGGTGGCAGTGAAAGGAATCAAACAAACCTGGAGCATTCAACGAGTATTGGTATCTTCAAAGAAAGGTTTTGACGAGGTCTTGTCGTTTTCCTGTTCAATGTTTAGCACAGGAGAGATAGGATATGAGCACAGATAATGCAGCTGGGGTGGTCAGAAGGGATAGCTTGGCTGCAATGCGCTTGTTTCAGTAAAAGTAAAGGCAGATCGCTCATCCTTACAGATCGTCATAGTTGCATCAGCACTCAAAACATTGGTAACTCCTGAGGGCTGCTGAAGGAGACGTGTTATGTTGTCAGCAACATTTTTTGCAGTAAACTCGCCTAGAGGTCAATAAGCTGTGAATTGTTTGGGCAGAAAATCAAATCTTACTAGGCTTTCTCTCGGAAATCACCACTCCACATCAATCCAAGATGGCTTTGAGCTTGTTCAAATCTATATCTCGATCTGTTTCACAGGCATCAATACGACCAAATGCAACTCAGTTCCACCATCACAGTTTAGTCCAATTGTGTTTTAGTTCTTCACGTACATTCTATTTGTCAAATGTCTTTCCACAACTAAAAAAAACGTTGTAGTTACAAGCCAACTCCAAAGGCATCAGCAACATTTTGCTTCCCCAATATCTCCTTGTAGGATGTCAGTGTCAATGTTGACTTTGCATCCAGAAATCTCACAAATGTGCTCGAACTCCATCCATTCTCATCATCCTCGAATTTCTCTCGAGGCCGTCGATCTTCGGTTGGTTGAAGACGAGACCTAATGGTTGCTGCATGGGATATGTCATAGTCAGCACCCGGAAAATTGCTGAATTCATGATGGCATTGAAATTTATGACGAGGGCAGAGTGCACAGTAAATAGCTTGATTCAAGGAATTTATACAGAACCAGTTAGATAACGTGTGATATTGAAACGGGTACTCCATTGGCAACATCACTGAGTGAGAAGCCTTCATCGTTAAGTCAGAATCAATACAATGATAGGAAATAATCAAAGCACCTATTTTGTCTTCTTTGAGTCTCAGGATTATTGGAATTGTAAAAACAAAGCAGGAGAGCTCGTCCACTAGCTGAGATTTACCAGTTCCGGATCCCTGGATTATGGCACAAAAATTTCCGTAGGGTTTCTTGGAGAAATGGAAGTACATATAATTCATGGCTTCTTGTAATAGATGGCAGTTGTCGCCCACATAGTTTGTGTTCCAAGCTTTCCGTACCACATCCAAGACTTTGGAATCTGAGATACAAAGATTAATCTGAGTAAGAAGGAGAGAACAAGATAACTTAACACTCACCAGGTTGTGGCATGGATATTTGACAAGGACGTTTCTTGTCTTCCATCATGAGTCTTGAGAGGGCAATGGGAGAATGGACAGGTGGAAAAAGGGGAAAATAGAAAAGTGGAAAAAGGGGAGAATAGAAAAGTGGAAAAAGGGGAAAATAGAAAAGTGAAAAAAGGGGAGAATAGAAAAGTGGAAAAATGGGAGAATGGAAAAGGCAAAATGGGAGAATGGAGAAGTGGGAAAATAAGAAAACACTGGGTGGGAAAAAAGGGCACTGACGAATCTGATCGCATTTCCTTACATAAACATTGAGCCTTCTCAAAGTCATTAAGTCCCTGAATATATAGATTGAACTAATCAGGAATATATATGAGGTTGATTTAAGAATTATAATATGCTGGCAGCCATAACTTTTTACTCAGAAAATAGAGACAAAGAAATGTGTCATGCCATTGAAAATGTCTTTTTTGCCAGCAGTACTTATAGTGAATATAAATTCAAGCCCAGACAGCTTCCTTACCCACCAAATTCTATTTGATTTCTTTTTGCATATTTTAGGATAAAATACTATATCATCGCATTTCATTTCTTTTCAAATTTTCTCCATTAAAATATTCAAAGAAAATTGTGACAGATCAGTCACAATACTTTTCTGTTGTTCCATTGTAGAACATTGTGAAAGGATGCCAAAAACAATCAAACCATCGGCCTTGATTGTTATTATGTTGTCTTTGAGAATGATAATGCAAAAACATATTAAAAACATTTGAAAATATATTCAAGAAATATTTGTAGATCTGATTCAATTCTTTTTCCCTTTTTCTTGCTGAAGTATCCTTCCTGACATTGAAATATTCTTTCAATTTCCTGGTCCAAAATATCATAAAGACAATGTTTAGGACACACAATGAACATGACAATTTTTTTTCTTTATTTCTATTCGAATTGTATTGCAAATACCATTGAAATACCATTTTAAATTTGGTTACAATATTTTTTCTGTGGTTTTGACAGAAACATTCAAAAAAAAATTTGACATAAATTGGATTATTTTTACTGTGTTTTTACATTGTTTTGTGAAATAACATTGTTCCCTGCACCCAGTGAGTGTTACTGACACCTTGTTTCATGCTTATTCATCCATGCAGTCCATACAGTCCATTACAGTGCAAAGCATATAAACCTGACATGTCTCTGGAGGGTTCAACTTTGATCCTACCATGTAGCAACTGATAATTTAGAAGTGAATCCATGTCAAAACTCACAAAATGCAATAAAATTTTTGGGCCTAGCTTATTGTAGCAATGGCATCCAACTCTTGCCTCAGTTAGTCATTCCTTATTTTTTGGACTCTAACTCACACCTCTGTCTGCAAACAACTACTTTCATACTACATGTCTTCTACTATATAAAAACCTAGTAGATACCTGTATAGAGTAGTCTTTTGCAATTCAGAACTTACCCACATTTCAATATCTCGCAAAGATTCTAACAACTGTGTGACCTCACTGTGATCATCATGCTGAGGTTACATATTTTGAACATTTCAAGACTCTAAAAGGACTACACAGTTATCTTGAGGCTCACCACAATCTGGTCCCCCTTGGATTTATATAGAAAACTAAAGAAAGGAGAAGTGAGTCAATGAGTATTGTGAATAAAAATTTCCTGATAAACTTATTAATGAAGTACATGACTTATATAAAAAACTTGAAAGGAGAAGTGAGTCAATTAGTATTGTGAATAGGAATTGTCTGAGACATATGTGGGTCTGTGAAAATGTATGATGGAAAAAGGAGACAAATAGATCAATGAAAAAGAAAAGGGTGAATAGTAAAGGAGAATCAGACTGAGGATTATAGTGAAGTTGACAAAAGTAAGTATGAGGTTAGATTTTGGATGAGGCTTAGCAATTATCTTAACATTACCTCCTCTTTAGGATTGAGTTGACATAATCTTTGAAATGTGGTGGATGAGCTACATGCCTAGAGTAAGTAGTGGTTTGGAGTGGGGTGCTCAAAATTGTGGTGAGAAGGTGGTGGAAGTGGTGGAGATGAATGGATTGGATGATGAATGGACATATCCAAGAATTGTATAGATCAGGTAAAGCCATGATAGGAATGGGATTGTGGTCAAAATCAATCTGGGGTGGATGTGGTCTGCATAGATTTTATTGATGCCAATGTTCTAGTGTTTTGTGAAGGCTTGAAGGAATATCAGAAAATGGGACCCAAGAGTTTTCAAAATCTGGGAAATTCTTCTAATGGACAAAATAGTCATAACATCATCCAATCTTTCTACTGTCAATAATTGTGGCAATGTTACATAGTTGATTAGGGAAGTTATACAATCTACCCAAATTGCATCATAACTGTGTGAAGAAGGAAGCTTTATTATGAAGTCCATAGCAATTGAGTGCCAAGAACAGTCAGGAATATCAAGGGATTGGAGTAGTTTGTAGGGTTTATGAGTTGTATTTTTAGTACAAGCACATATTTCACATGACTTGACATAGACTTGAGAATAAGTCTGCACTCCTAGCCATAAGAAGTCATGACAGAGGTTATCATAAATGCTTGCATGGCCTGGGTGGCCTGAAATGACAGAATCATGTTGAGAATGGAGGATTTTAGTGCAAAGAGATGATAGGACAAAGAGGTGGCCATTGTAAAAGATGAGTGAAACTTGCTGAGTAATAGTTTTGTCACCTCATTGTAGAAGTGTTCACCACTCAGTGTCAGTATAATAAGCAGACCTGAATTTGTTTAAAAGTTCAAAGTTGTTGAGAAAATAGGTAAATAAAGAGTTAATAGAAGATGAAAGTGTGTTGGACTGGATTTTAAAAGGAAAAGTTTAGGCTGTGTGGTAGAGGTTTAAAAGGGCTTGGCACTGGTTAATGGTAGTTTCATTTCCATTTTGAAGTTTGTAGTCTGGGCATCATAATGTGGCATCTGCAGAATTTTTTGCACCCAGTGCATAATCAAGCTGAAAAATTGAATTTGGACAAGAATGATGACCAACATGCTTAATAGTGATTTAAAAGGCATGAAGACATAAAATAACAGGGGTTGAAATGGTCTGTAATAATTGTAATGGTATGTGAAGACTTTACAAACCATGTGTGCCACTTGTAAAATGCTTCAACAATGCCAATGAGTTTTTTATTGTGAATTTTGTAGTTAATTTCTATAGAAGTAAATTTCTGAGAGTAATAAGCAATAGGATATAATAGGGAATTTAAATCAGGTTGTAGATGAATGGCTAATAATGAAACATTGAAGGCATTTGTGACAACAGTGGAGAGAAGTATTGGATCAAAATATTGGAGTACTGGAGGCATAGTTAAAGAAATTTTGAGTTTTTTAAAGGTATTGTGAGCAGAAGAGTCAAGACCACCAGATATTTAAAATATTGTGGAAAACATCTTCAATAAAAGCTTAAAAAGTAGCAGGAGCATAGGATATTCAAAAAGTCCAAGATAAGTGTAAAAGGCTGTCTTTCATTTATCACCTTCTTTTACATGGATCAGATTAAAAGTATTCTTGAATTTAATAATCATGAATTTATTGCAGCCTTGAACTTGGTTAAAAGATCTAATATAAGTGGAAGGGAATAATAATTCTTCTTTGTGATTGCATTAAAACTATGGTAGTCAATACATAAACAAAGATTGCATGTTTTGCAGTGTACAAAAAGAATGGATGAGGCTGCTGAAGAAGTAGATTGACAAATAAATCCCTCAGCAAGTTGCTCTTCAATATATTCAAATTAGAGTATTTTGTCTGTCTTGTAAAAGAGAGTAAATTGGGTCAAATGGAGGTGTTTCACCATCTTTGATGTTAATAGCAAGAAGCTTATTGACTTCAGCAGAATTAAAGACATTGAGGTAGGCATGACAATATTCAGGCACAAGTTCATGTTTTTTGTCTTCAGTTTTGGATGTAAATGCTTTATATAATGATGTAGAAGCTAATGATAGCAGCAGTTTAGGAAGTGATTGTTCAGAAGATGTGGAGTTGGGAGGTAAGTAGAGATAGCATTGATGCATACTTGTAACTCATTATTGGTAGTGTACCAAATACATAAAATTGCTTGATTTTTTATATATTTTTTGAAATGTTAAAAAAAACAATGAGCAACATGAATAGAATTAGGTTTAGATCCATATATAAATTTAGGTTCAGGGAGAGGTGTCAATCAAATTGCAAAGAGCTTTTTGTGACTGATGCTGTTTTGAGTTGGAGGTCTGAAAATAAAAGCTGGTGATTGTGGGAATGTGGATTTGTATTTTTAATTTAGGCATGTCTTATTATTGGGACAGATCAAGTAGCCTACAAAGATTAGAAGGAAGCATCTCAGAAAGACCTAAGCCTAGTCCAAGAATTAACAGAGAATGCAAAATAAGCACCTGGTTTTAAAAAACCATAGCTCCATCCAAATGCAGTAACTGAAAAATTATGATTTATATCACAGCAGAATAATGATAACTTACTATAAATTCAATCAATAAGAAGGATTATACTGTTTGAGCCAATCTAGGCCCAAGAGTACTCGATAATGCATTGAAACAATACTAAGACAAATAACTTCTTGATGTTCTCAGATCTATTTGGCAATGGCATCATATGTGAGCAGGCTCAAAGTCATGGGGCAATTGTCAATAGTGTAAATGGTAATAGAAGAATTTTTGATAGCTCATGAAAGGGAGTGTTGAGAGACAAAAGTATCTGATATATGAGAAGTAGTTGCACTACTGTCAATAAGTGCATAAGTTGTGATTTGTTTTTTTTTTGGAAATGAATGTGACTGGAATAAAAAAATGCTATCTATTATGAGGTGCTGCTGATCAAATATGAATGAATAAAAGGGAGTGTGGAGCAGGAGTTGACTAAGCTATCCATTTGCTATTGGTATTTCTGATAAATTTTAACTTTATGCAGTGACAAAGAAGTAACTTAGTTCTATCTATCATTACCAAAGACTTCAGAACTAATTAGTCTTTGGCTTGGCTTTTTCCAAGTCTCCATGTTTGGCCTTGCATTTACATCAATCTTCTGCTTTGTATCCTAGTTTTTTATAGTATAAGCAAAGGTTGTTTTTGAAGCAGTGTTTTTATTTGGCAGAAGTCAGGAAATCTCAAGGTTTTGAAGTGCCTGGAGTAGAAATTATATTAATATCTATGAAAACAACATCTGAAGTAGAGATAAAAGTTAGAGTAAACTGGAGTATATAAACTATTGGATTGCTAAGAGTGAAAATAATTATTTGAAATAATCTTCTTTTTGCATGTTTCAAGGCAACATTCAATTTTGCACTGGTGTAAATTTGTGTCAATGAAAATAACCAGAGGTTTTCAAGCTTTAAAAGTCAATGGTCTATTTATAATGTTAACAAGATGATTTTTAATGGAAGACTTGAGGCCTTTTATGAATCACATGATCTTTATTTATTTAGTCATGTTAAAATGGCTGGAAAGTTTTATGAAAGAGGTGAGATAATAATGTGCTGAACCTATTTGCTTAATTGTAATAAGTCTAAGTTGAGTGTTCTAAAATAATGAGGGATTAGCAAACTTCTTTTCAAATGCCAAAAAAAAGTTTTTCCAATTATAAAGAAGAGAAGAATCTTCATATTTGTGGTGATTGAACCACTTAATAAGCATGCCATCCTTGATATGTAGCCCAACATAAAGTATTTTAAAGTGGTTACAGAAAAAGAAGGAGGGTAGAAATCAATGATATGTTGATGAGGTAGTGCACCTGTCAATATGTATTTTATGTGGAACAATTGCTGAAAAGAATTAAGCTGGATGTGATTCAGTAAAATCCTTAAATAACTATGCAGTTGCTATGATATGTTAAGCATAATAGAACTCTAGCAAAGCACTTGAGAGCTACTATAACTAATGTAGAGATAGTTAAGTGCTATGACTTGAGGAAAGTCTAGACAGGTTTCCAATAGACTTCTTAATTTAATGTGATGATGTCAGTGATATCAGGCTGATGGTGTAATAGAAATGCAGTCATTATCAATTAAAGCAAAGGATGGGCTCAGTATATGTGGATATTTTGTCATATCTTAGTGCTATCAAATAGTGGTGCATATCAAATAGTATATTCAAGATGGTGTAGGGTTGGTTATTTAGTGCTGCTTAAGTAAGTTGCTATACTAGATTGTAGTGCTGCTCAGATATATTGCTAGGTTGGCAATAATTCTAACAGCTTATTAGCAGTCACTTCCTTTGCTTGAGTGCAGGGCTAACAGATAAATTGCCTTCCTATAATGGACTGGCTTTTTCTGTCATTTTGAGAGTTTGGTTTGCCTCTGTGGAAGCAAGAGTTGTAGCAGTCTAGTTGACTAGAATTCCCTTATTGATTATTAGACTGTTGCATTTTGTGCATCTCAACATTCTCAGCTATTTCTTGGTATTTGGCTTTTCTAACCATTGTTTCCAGGCTGTGATCTCTAAGTTTGTCAAAATAATTGCTAAGTCCCATCTAATGTGCTTGCAAATAGTCACCTGTTCAGACCAAAATACCAAGTAAGTTGCCTCACTCCATTGTGTTTTGTCACTGTCAACAGCTTTGAAGAGGGCTTGCTATATATTAAAGTGAGGTCACTCCACTAAATCTTTGGCATGTTTGTTATAAACAGAGATGCATATATAGTGGATATTCTACTTTTTGCTAAGATAGGTTAGTGCTTTAATAATTGTCATACTGTTATTAGTAACTATCTCTCTTAGCACACTTCATTGGCAGATAACATTCTTGAAGAGCCACTTAGCAATTGCATTGGCATTCTCTCATCAAAGCATGCAAAACTTGAGCCAATGTACTAGTGAGCATCTACTCTGAATAATATATTTGTATTGTCTAGACTTTTGCATGTGCATAGTATCAATGTAGATCTTGCTGAATAGTAGCATGCAAGTAGTGACAGTAGGCAGTATGAGCAAATGCCAAGTTTGCTGAATCTGGCAGAGGTGACAGAACTTGATGTACTATATGATGTCAGCTCTAATGTTAGGGCACCAAAATCATTCAAGTAGTGTCACTCAGATAGTGTACAAACCTCAGTGTTCAAGTTCATCATGAATAGCACATAGAATTTATAACCAATTTTCTTGCCACACCACTAGCTTGTGGGCATTATCTCAATTGTGTTATCAAAGCTAACCATCAGTAACAAAGAAGTGAGTACCATAATGAATAAAAGACTCATACTCATCATCAGTAAGATTAGAGAGTTGTTTAAGGTTTTCAATCCACTGCTAAACAAATTCAAATTGTTTATCTTCCTTAACTGCCTTAGCATTCTGTAGTATTACTTTATAAGTCAGATGGTGGCTGTATTCATGTAGCAGATGAGGCTCCTTAATAATTTTAATGGCAGTTGCATCTTAGGTAAGCTGACTAATGCTTTCAGTGTATAATGTCTTGGGAGCAATGAAGGTCATCAGTCAGTAAAAAGCAATTAGGTAAAAAAGTGCAGTAATAGTGTATTGCTAATATAATGTGGTAACAAGTAATTAAATGATGTGAACAAATATATTAAATCAATCAATCCAATTGGTAAAGTTATTGTTATTGGTGGCATTGTCTTTGGGATTACCAGGTTGCTGAGGTTGCCTAGAGAGGCTGTTGGAGCTATAAAGAGTACCTTTGATGTGTACAAGCTTGAATTAAAACATAGGAATCACCACCACTCAATGGTTTATACTTGCCAACAGCTGTATGTTAGAGTTCTAGAGCATACCTTTAATGTACCTAGCATTAACTTCTATTATAAGGTTTCACATGCCAATGAGGTACATCTTAAGTGCCTGGAAAGCCTTGAATAAACTATTAAGTTTGAGCTTTGGCTGGCTATAGCATGCTTGCTGATTATTGAGCATAATGGACAGAAAGTAGTTGTAACAGCACTGTTTCTGATTCTTAGCAAGAGCCCCATTTCTCTCAAAGTGCTAAGCAGAATTTGTCAAGAACTTATCAAGCAAGAGTGCAAACATGGCCAAGGATTTTGAACTTGCATGCATAGAGAATTAACTTGTGTTCTGAAAAGATTCACCACAGTACTTCATCTGCTGTAGGACTTGTTTAAGCACCTAAAAGAAATTCCAAAGTGCTAAGTGAATGCTGGGATTGTCAGGATGCTTGGCAGAAATGCCATTGATTAGTTGCCAATATTTAGGTCCTTTAACACCTGATCAAAGTATAAGGTGCTGTCCCTCCTGCAAGCAGAGCCAAAGCAGCTCAGGCAGGAAGAACAGGAGGTGAATTAGCCTCCCTTACTGGCAGGGACATTTGCCAAGGTGGCCAAAACACCACCTTAATCTGCCATCAAGCAGTTATCAGAAGAAGCAGTGTTGACCACCCAGACATCTTCAGAAGCTTCAGATAAGCTGCAAGATGCTTTGATTCAGCCACTTGAAGGGCTGATGGTAACTGAAGGGGCAGTGGCCCAAACAGCAGTGACAAAGGCTGCTGGTCTGACAGTACTCCCTGAGCCACTGAGACAGGCACTGGAGCAAGTCACAGTACCAGAGTCTGTGGAGCAAGGCCTAGAGGCCTCCATGTTTGCACCTGCACAAGCAATGGTGCTGAAAACAAAGCATGGCAATCAAATATGGATGCTTTGATGTGAGAGAGTAATTCAAAACAATAATGTACCACATACAAAGGAGGAAATAAAAAAACAGATGGAACAAGTCCAATATCAAACAGACTAAACTGGCAAACAAGAAACTGGGAAAAAAATCAATTCCATCGATGCTGGTTCTTGAGACGTGGTACAAGACAGGAGATGAAGTAATAAACCAGCCCAGAGGAATAAAAAAATAAAACCATAGGCAGGGTTTTAGTGGGTATGTGGCCGAGCAATAGAGCAAGGATAAGTTAAAAATCCTCAAAGGCCAAGAGCCCGACACACAGTGCGTCAAGTCATTTCCTCGCGGAGAAATCATCAAGGCAAAGTCATAAAACCCAATCTGGTTACCAATCCAGGTGACACTAAATGAGTGAGATTGAAGCACCAAGGGCAACAATGTCATCACCAACCCAAACACTACTTCGAAAAGAAAAAGAAAAAGAAAAAGAAAAAGTTATATTTTTCTCACCACTTGTTTGGTCAATTGCTGAGAGCTCAAGCGCATATTTTAGGTTTTAGCCGCAACTGGCGAAATAGCACTCTAACCATGTTTGGGACTGGCTCTTTGACCCCTCCCAAAATGCATGGTAGCTTTTCACTACAACGCATGTGGATTGTATCATTGGTTGTGTTAAAACAAAGTTTTCACGAGGCCAATGACCGAGAATTGCGGGGATCACGTGACTGCAGAGAGAGGAGGCGCAGCTGAACCTGAGTCCTTAGGGAACTTCCATGCAGACTGCCTCTCTCTAGGTGAGTTAAAGCATACAAGAGGGAACTTTTTCTGACAGACTGGCTCATATAGATCGGAGCAATTTTTCCTACGTTACTTTACTTCGATTACCCACCGCGTCCCTCCCTATATAGTGGCCGCTACGGCGGTCGAAATATATTTACCGGGCGTGGGACAGGCTGTTTCAGCCCTCCCGAGAGCGCTCAGCACGTTTAACGGTACGATTATCGCTTAGATTATCAGTCATTGGACTCCTATCCTCTTCCATGCCCGTCTGAAAAACTTCTACACAAAATACGAATTACAACCGCTGATGCGCATGCATGTCATTTGTTCTGTCAAATTACAGCTCTGGGACTCCGGCCGCCCCTCCGCTGCCAAAGTGGATACCGAGTCTGGCGCGTTCACATTTCTGTTTGCGAGGTGGACTTTGCAGCGCGATGGTTTGGGTGATGACGACCTCGAGGTCTTCGTGTTTCCCAGTGGCAGTGGACGCGCACGTCCCCGTCATATTCTGACTGATAATTGTCGTCTCTGATTTCTTGTGTGTGCGTAGATGATAGGTGTCGTTGTGGCTCCGCGTCAGGAGTTTCTTTGACATTGGCTGAGCGTGACAGAGATTTATGTATACGACTTGTGGCCTGCGTTGGTTCGGTTGATCAGCTCACACGGGTTTGGATACTGTGCGAGCAACAGGACGGGCTGCGACATGCAGAAGCACATGCGATGATGACCTTACGACGTCAAGAGATTGCGGTGGGCTCCCTTCTGAGCCGCAATGGCAATTTTACTACTAGCCTATCTTTGATCCTGTCTTCGGTCTCGCTTCGGGTCGGGTATGTGTGGCACTGACTGACAGAACTATCTGTGTTACACGGACACAAGATCGATGCATACGTTCTCGCGTTGATTGCACTACATACACTAATCTACAACATGATAAAATCCGCAATGACACACCCCGCTTCCCCATCTCCCCTCGAGTCAATCGACTTGACCTTCATCCCCATCCCCTTCCCTCCCGAAGCGCCCGCTATGCTCGTCACACCCACAATTCTATCAATCCTCTCGCTTATCCACGCGGCCCGGGCGATATCCCTACCCCTCCTCGAGCTCAAGCTGGGGCACCATGACACACCGTCGTCCACGGATGCGCCGACCGCGCTCTCCCAGGACACGACCACCGCCGAGTTCTTGCGCCCCGCGCAGTTTAGCCACGCCGTGTACTGCCCCACCTCCGTGGTCAAAAGCTGGCAGTGCGGTACCCCGTGCAGTGACCTGGGCGCCGGCGTTGAGATTCTCCAGACTGGAGGAGGTGCGTTTGCCTATCGTCGTCCGTCGGTGTAGTCCGCTGATGCGGGTGTTGTTTAGACA
>QLON01001628.1:0-81069 GCA_003313675.1 Termitomyces heimii | reverse complement strand
ATGAGATGGCGAGTATTGGGAAGGCGAAAGCAAGGAACTGGAGTAAAAGAAGGCCAAGATCTTCGGATCGATGTTACTGATCTGTCAATAATGACAAACAAAGGTCCATTAATCCTGCTCGCCACCAGAGGGGTTTTTTTGCGAGAATGAGCACGTTTATTTGTAATATACACTGGATGCAGGAAACAATGTTCTTTTGCAAAACAATCTGAAAACACAGTAAAAACAATCAAATTAATTTCAAGATCTTATTTGAATGTTTTTGTCAAAACCATGAAAGAAATATCGTAGCCAATGAAAAGACCTTCCATAGGAAAGGTCATACATAAGTCTTGTCATGTGACTCCAGAACTGACCAATCAGGTCAGAATATTTTTTCTATGGTTTTGACAAAAATATTCAAATAAAATTTTGAAATCAATTAGATTATTTTTACTCTGTTTTTACATTGTTTTGCAAAAGAGCATTCTTCCCTGCACCCAGTGATAGATGTGACGATACGGTGCCTCGCAAAACATATTTCTCACAAGTTTCATCTTCTCAAGGTAACAAAGATTCATATCAACGTATCTCAACATGCGCAAATTTTGAGATTGATGACAACTTGTCAACTCTAACCCACCGTACGAGAAGTACATGAATCGTGTTATTCGTTAATTTCAAGCTCGTAGAGCGCACATATTGAAGTATGCCTCCAATGTGAGTTCTCTTCCAACCGTCCAATTTACAGCCAAAGCTCAAAATGGGTGGGGTGTTAGTCGCGACAAATTTACCATTCATTCAAGGGCAGTCGTTTGCCAGGATGTCGACTTGAAAGGTGATATAACTATCGGAGCTGGTACGGCCGCGGGATTCTCAAGTTGAACAACAAACAGCTCATCGCAATTCAAGGGTCTGTTGTGCACCCCAAAGCAACTATTTTTGCCATTGCTGGACCAATTGTCATCGGGAGTGGATGCATAATTGAAGAGGGTTCGATTATCGTCAATAGGTACGCAGCTACATGACTGGGAAGACCTCTCAGTGCCTCAACCTCTTTCTGCAGGAGAAAGGAGGTTATGCGTATTGGTGACGATAATCTCTTTGAGATCGGATGTCGTGCGTAGCGTATTATCAGACATGGACCGGGATTGAGTACTCACGGGGTCCTCAGGAGTTGAGGCTCCTACGATAGGCAGTTTCAATACAATCTCGACGCGCGCGCGTGTTCATCATACCGTCCGGCTTGGTTCCTACTGCGTGATTGGGGCAGGGTGCCTTCTCGTTCCGATAGAGGATGAAGTTCTTGACAACTACACAGTTGTATATGGACCTGCTGCCGAGAGAAGAACTTGGAGTGGGAGAGGGAAGGTCCAGGAGGCGGATTTGAGGAGAAAACATGGAGAGTACCTACGAGAAATGTTGCCGAAATTCAATCGGCTGAGGCGGGGGGACGGAACGTAGAATCACACATCGCCGTAAACCTCAACGGCAGTGCATCTATTGCTCAGCGGCGAATCTCTCCGTTATCAGCGCGTTTAACAGTCTAAGTTTGTCATGCGATAATAATTTAAGGCCCTAAGTTCGCTTTTATTTATCTTCTGTCTAGTCCAACTCTGGAGCAATCAGCCCTGTTTTCATCATGTACGGATCTGCCATGAATATGCTTCCAATACATGTATCCTTGTTGAAATGTCGTTTATCTTCCTCACAACATAATGTAGAAGCCTGAGTTATGACACAAACGGATAGAAGAGCCTGTGGACGTCGGCAGTCAATATGATCACATCTGAGGATATTGTTCAAAGAAGCCGATGTAGCCAAAAACAAGTCTTAAATCGTAATGTCAAGGATAAGACACAGGGAAGGCTGCATGTTGTATGGGACACCCCTGACGTTGACGTCGGAAATATCTGGATTTTGCCAAAAAATCAGCCTATGAAAAATACACCAGAGTGTTGTTTTTTCAGCTGAAGCAAGATATCGGTAGCGCTAATGTTAACTAACGCCTTGTGGGCTCAAGAAAATTCGTGGTCAGGGGTTGGACATTAAAGCTTGACTAGTCTTCTTTCCCACTGGAGCCATTGTCCATGACCTGAAAAGGAGAGGAATGGGAGCTCAATCTAAAGAAGAGAGCTAACAGCAAGCGTTAGGGAAAGAATCGTGGGATGTAAAATGAACTTCATGCTTTTTGATAAACAGTCCAAAGACTTGCTTCGAACAGTCAGACATCTGAGAACTTTGATAGACAGAGGTATGGCTTCTACCTCGAAAGTTTGTTCCTTACAAAAGTCCATACCTTTTGGACATACGGACAATCTACGACGGATGAATGTTGTTCAGTCTGCTCTCGACATTGAACTAGAACCTTAGTGCACATGACAGACTCGGAGTTCGGAACAACACGATCAAGTCACGACGCAACCATGATGTTCTCTGTATGCCACCACGACACATCGCAGTCCTTGGCGGTGGATTAACGGGGCTATCCTCTGCATTTCATCTCTCTCGACGATTCCCATCTTCTCGGATCACCCTCCTTGAGCAACAGAATAGGCCTGGGGGCTGGGTTCGCAGTGAACAGGTGCAGCTAGGCACAAATGAGGACACGTCAACCTCATTAACGGTCGAAGCTGGACCGCGAACCTTGAGGCCTAATTCAAAGGCTGTACTGGAGCTTGTGAGTAACATGTACTTGCTTTGTATGACCAGGGCCTGGCCAATCATTATTGTACGCCTCTGACACACCATTGCACAGGTCAATCTATTGGGTCTCAAATCAGAACTCCTTATGACATCTCGTTCTTCCCCTGCTGCGAGAAATCGTTATTTGTATCTGCCCGATGTGCAAGCAGGACTGACGGATATACCGACCTCTGTGTTTGGCTTCCTTCAATCCCCATTACGCAATATACTCCTTTCTGCCCTTATATCCGAGCCGTTAAGAAAGCCCAACAGGAGTCCGACGCAATACACAAACGTTGACCGATCCAAACGTATCTATCAGGACGAATCTCTAGACTGTTTTCTATCTCGCCGATTCGGCACCGAGGTTGCGCGTGTACTCGGCAGCGCTCTCTGCCATGGAGTGTACGCGGCCGATTCTCGTGAACTCAGCGTTCGGGCTGCATTTCCTGCATTGTATGAATTAGAAGAGAAAGGAAATGGACGCGTTGTTGTTGGCATACTCAAGGACATCTTGGGTCTGTGTGCCGGCAAAAAGAGCCAACATGTACCGGCAAACCAAGCCTATGACTTGGGAGATGTTGAACAGCTGATGCGTGGCATTTCTGTGTACTCTTTCCGGGGAGGACTCCAAACGCTGACAGACGCGCTGGCAAAAGCGCTGGCAGCCACATCTAACGTCGAGCTCCGTTTCGGAGAAAATGTAAAGAGAATCGAAATGTGTGAAGACGAAGACTCTTCCCTGTCTGTGAGTTGCACACTTCCGTATTATATGCAGCTGTTGACTTGCTAGCTCAGATTGATACAGCAGCACAGACCCTAAAACCAACACACGTCGTATCCTCGCTCCCGCTCTCAGTCCTCAATGCTACCCTTCCTCCAACGGGCTCATATGCCCGCACCCTCCCTCATCTCACAGCAAACCCGTCATCCTCAGTCACTGTCTTGACTCTCGTCTTCGCCGCGCCTCCAAATGCCATCCATCCTCCAGGCTTCGGCTACCTTATACCACGACCTCGAAGAGGGTATCCAGCACCTACAGACGTCCCTATCCGGCTAGGCATCCTCGGAACCGTATTCGACTCTTGTGCTCTCCCTTTCGAATCCAAAGGCGAAAGTGAATATACTAAACTCACTGTCATGCTTGGAGGGCCATACAGATCTCCACTCCCAGAGACAGATTACGAGCTTATCACTCGTGTACTTGCGCACCTTGCAGAGTCGTTGCAGCCCCTCCCGGACCCCATCGCGACTCGGGTATGGCGGCACGTGGGTTGCATACCGACACCGAGAGTGGGACATTTGGACCGCATGAAGGAGTTACGGAATGTTTTGGAAGAAAAAGATGGGAAGGGTGCGTGGCGTGGAAGATTGGAAGTGGTAGGTGCAGGAGTTGGGGGCGTGAGTGTAGGAGACTGTGTTGAAGCAGGGAGGCGTGTCGGGGCGAGTTGGGAATGAGTGTGTTGGTCTATACCTTGGAGCCTTAGTATGTTGTATATGTATTGATTATAATTTATTTTAGTTCATGGCATTTGTAACTCGTTCTTATGATTTGTGATGGATGCTTAGTCATTTGAACATCATGTGTGAATTTCCGGCCACTTTGCTCTCCATCGGACACCATGTTACGCACAGCTCTGCGTCCCTCTGTAAGTGTTCCCAAACTTCCTAATTCAAACAGGATTTCTTATTTTGTTGTGCATAGTACTCTATCATCCGCTCAGCAGCGCCCTTTGCGCGCCGACACCTCAGTACCGAAACACGCGACATAATACAAAAAGCCATCAAGGAACGGCCTGTTGTGGTCTTTATGAAGGGAACACCTCAGGCTCCAGAGTGCGGCTTCTCTCGAGCAGTGGTCCAAATTTTGGACATGCATGATGTTCCAATTGAAAAGATGGAGACTTACAATGTGCTGTCGGACCCGCAGTTGAGGAGCGGGATCAAGGAGTTCTCGTGTGTTTTTTTTCTCTGTTGTACAAGTGGTGATTCCAACCTCATTACAGAGAGTGGCCGACGATTCCACAAATATATGTGAACGGAGAGTTTTTGGGAGGGTGTGATATCATGCTATCCAGTGAGTCGTGGTTCTATTCTATATGACCTACTACGTCCTACTCTTCTCATGCTCCAACATCACTCACACACTATTTTACCATCCCATAGTGCACCAATCTGGTGAACTCCGCAAACTCCTTGTAGACAGCAAAATAGTTCCCGAAGAGGGCCCGGATGAATCATGAACATGTGCGAGCCGTGCCTCAGCAGCCAACCGACTTTACTAACATATCTTTGGCGAGGCAGTAATCGAATTAGATGCAGATCTTCTGATATTACATTAAGTTATATCATAGCTTGGGAACGTGGAGGGATCTTATGAATACTGTCAGCGTTAGGACTCGAGTATCCATGTATCAAGTGGAACATACTCTGGTATGGTAAATCATTTGACGGGGGCTTTCAGTCGTTCTTCCGTGTGACGCAACGAGTACGCTTTAATCAACATACTCGACCACGCCACCAGCATCGATTCTGCCGCGACGGACAGTCTCCCCTCGCGCACGCAGTATGTCTTCGACAGTCCTAAGCTTTCCATTTTCTGTGCTTTCTTTGAACCATCCAAGGTGATCCGCAATGAGATGCCTGCATTCTCAGGCCATTAACAGAGAACAAGGTATAAAAGAAGCAACGTACCGGTTTTTACACTTCGGGCATTGCACAAGCACAATACCGCGCTCATATGCACGTTTTGTAAACTCATGTGTTGAGCGTTCACCGCACCCTGATACAGTGCATGTGAAGGTCATCGAAAGGCGCGGTTCGACACGTTCAGGGAGGGGTTGAGAGGCAGTCGTTGCAGGTGCTGACGACGCAGGAGAACTCGGCGGTGGCGAATCCGTCTTTGAAGAAGAAGGAGCAGAAGACGACGGTGGAGGAGCTGTAGTTGAGTAAGGATTTGCGACGCCAAGGCGGAAGCGTAGCTGGACGGAAACGGTGGATGGGAGGGCTGGATGTGGCGCAACAAGGCTCCGGAGTGCGGGCGGGATCCCGACATTGCGGAAGAGGCGTGTTGGTAGCATTGTGGCGCTGTCGACGAAGATGGCGTCAAAAAAGTGGGAGCTCTCTCCAGCAGATACTTCGCAACATGTGACCTTCGGAGATTGCCGTTATAAGATCGAAATTTCTGCAACATTGGCGTAACAATAAGTTCTTGTTGGAGACATTTTTTGTATAATATCAATAAACTTTTGAGGTATACAGCATCTTTCAAGTTCGGGGGCGGGGGGGGGGAGGGGAATACAATATCCTTACCCGTGAATTTTGAAGTTATGATACTTCACGCCGTGTGTAGCCCATCGTATTGTGCGCTCGTCCTCTGCCCGTTTCGCATTTCCTACCTGTTCTCTAGTAAAATCAAATATCATCAACAAATCCCATGACCAAACTTGTGATCACTCAAGGACTTCATCCAAATACGGTTCTTCTGTTCCATATAATTATCCTAAGACCACCCCTGGCAGGACGGTATGTGCTTCTTGATGGTACTTTAGGGGGTTATTCGTGCTGACAGAAAGTACTCCAACAGCACCGACTGCACCTTCAGGAACATGAGATCCGAATCGGGGCTTCTAAAAATGGTGCGCACTGCTATCATTACCAACTGACCGATTGACCAACCATTCAAGACTAAAAATTTTGACTTGGAAAACATAGTGTATTCATTGTTTTTAATGTATATTTACTACCTAATACAAATCCCGCAAGCCTGAGATATTAACATGTGATGTGGAATGGCTCACAAAATCACTCATCACTCGATACCAATTGGTCTGATGGGTAGTTGCAGCAGGCGCTGGTGGCAGTAGAGGTCTAGCCATTGCACAACTGTGTATGCCGTGATCACTTCTCTTAGTGGATTTCATATGTTTTTGGCAGCTAAAAAATATAACAGAAATTCAATAAGATATTCGATAGTTTACAAAACAGCCTAATAATAAAATATAAGCCACACGAAAGCATTCAGGAGTTCTGTGGACTTGTTCTGCAGAAACAAGCTATATTGAAAAAAGGTGCAAAAGCATAATGTAAGGCAACTCAATCATAGTTATCTATTATATACACGAGTATCTTCCATTTCACCATTCTCCCTTGCCTCCTCCCTTGGTAATAACTATACTATTGATTTTAGGAAGATCATCCACGATTTGTATGTAGAAATGCTGAAATTTTAACCAATGGAACTGATGAAAATACTGTCGGACATGTCTTGATTCATCCTCAGATTTTGCAAGTACACTAAACATGGTGGATTGGCGTACGGTACAACAATTATACCTAAATTACTGTGTGACAGGGAAATATTGCATGACATGGCTACACAGCTGAATTGGCAATGTCTACACAATATTATTGATAACAAACTAACCATGAATGGTCTTACGAGATTATGATGCATCTAGGCACCTATGTAAAATGAAACAACACTGGAATTGAAACTGTTTAGAGGGGTGCAGCGCATCATAAATAGTTACAAGCTTCATGATGGTGCTGTGCTTGACGTTGAGTTGTGGCATTCCAAATCTCCAATATGCAAGTCTTTCACAGACCTGCATCGATGTTTCACCTGTCAAATCAGTAACCTGCGTGCATAAGGAGCAAAAGAGCAAGTTCCTCCAAGTGGTTCATGTTGAGATCCAGGGCCACTATGGCCACAGCACCGTAAGCGCACGACACAAAGACATTGACCCTTACATATCACACTAATCACACCTATACGGACAAAGCAGACTCGGACGTATATAGACACACTACGATACAAATAGCACACTCAGTTATTGCTACACAGACTGAGGGTGAGTCAAACTTACCATACCGACACTACGACACGAACTAACTGTACCTTAGATTAGATACTCACATTATCTGTGTTTACTTAGGTAAAGAATCTTAGTCATTGCTACACAGACTGAGGATTAGATACTTACAGTGTCTGTGTTTACTTAGGTCCCCCTGGTTCAGTTTCCAACAGTTCACCTGTTCTGCCAATGTATGTGGTTGCAGCAAAGCAAAAGGGCATGGGTCATCATGGAGTGATGAGGCTGGGAGAACGCTAGAAAGTCTGTATATAAGCATAGAATGTGTATTAGTATAATTACATTGAAGAAATAACATGTAGATATTACCCTCTGAAGTCCGAAAGTGCTCAGTACTAATACCAGGAGCAGGGGACGTGCTCGACATCATCGACGCTGCTGGAAATCTATTGACATCGGATATTGCTCATGCCAATTAAACAATGACGTAGTCTGCCGGTACAGAGTCTAGACCATTGTCACTTGAGGAGGTTCAGAGGTTTGACAAGTGGAGGCAGAGGTTCGGTCAACTGGTAGAGGAATCCGGGCAATTCTATATTAGGAAAATAAGCACAGACCTCTCAAGAGGTAAGTGTCTTTTGGCTAAGTACTTACCGTCTTAAAGCCCCATCAAGAAGCACGAAGTGTCCTGCCTAAGGTGTCGTTTTACTAGTACATCACGAGTTCCCACCATCCACCACTGCCATGCAAAATGTTTTGGTCGCCACTCCATGACATCGCCATCCGTGATACTGCCATCTACATTATTACATAAATGCAAACAAGTCCCGATATCTAGTACTCCGTAAAACTATACATTGAGACCGGCAATCTCTGAAGCTCACATGTTTTGAAGCGTCTACACCCACGCGAGCCTTGAAACACATACACCTTTTTGATAGAAGCGAAACGCGGCTCGTCCGCCGTGTCTGGATATATGCGACCAAACAAAGCATATATAACTGGAGGTGCGAAGTTTGAATGAGCCTGTTTCCCCACAACTGCCGGACTGGGTCTCAATTCGCTACATGAGCTCAGAGTCCAATTTGCTTTCAACTTCAATTGAAGGGTCCACATCCGAGGACCCTCAGCTACACACCAAAATTGTCGTTTTCAATACGTTCGCTCTTCTTGGTGTCCTTGTCAATGCTGCAGTCTTAGCGCCAGCGATCTTCCTCCCTCAAATCACGCGACGGAAAATTTGGTTCAGCCTTATCATTTCATGGATCCTTTATTCAGCTTCCTATCTTCTTCTTCTGGGGCGGCAGACGGGGCCCTCACCGCCCCTGGGCCTATGCATCTTTCAAGCAGCACTAACGACCTCCATGACTGTTGTGTAAGCCTTTAACGATAGATGTCATATCTCACAAATACTCAATATCATCAGTTGCATCATTGCATCAGCTTGTTACACGATCGATGTAAGATATCTCTCTCAGCCTTGATACAGCTGATGATTTTCACAAGTTTGCTCTTCAAATCTCTGCAGCAATCGAACACGACAGAGAGGTCAATAAAGTCATCTCTAACCTTGTACGACTGTTCAGACTTCTCGTGAAAATGATTTCTTATCATCGTTCCAGCTCGCCGTCTTTCCATGGGTGATGTTTTTCGTTGTTTTTGCACTGTCGCAACTGGTGCGGTTGAAACAAAGCTTGACTCGCAAGTATATCGGTAACCATTTTTGCCGCAGATTGTCCAGAGTCAGTCAGTGGTGATCCGGGACCCAAGCCAGCTATTCTGCTCAGTTGATAGCCGTCCATTGTAAGAAATTCAACTCCTACACAGAGAGTCAGCTTGTCTACGAACGATCTCAGGCATTTAACGACTGAGACTATAATTCTTCTATCAGCGCTCATTATCTTTCCCCTGGAGGGTGAGTGGCTTGACTTCTTGGGGATAAATTCAATGTGCAAACTATTATTCAGTGTACATTGCAATTCTCTTACACCGTAACTCAGTGATGTTACCACGAAAAAATTCCATATGTAGCGCAGCCATATCCATCTCCACTTTCATTCGTTTGGTGCTCTTTACCGTCATTTCGGCTACTGGAATTGGGTGACTGTGTCCACTATCTGCAATAATATCTTGGATCTCAATGGTCTTCCAGAGTACACTCCTACATTATCGCTCGGGTGAACAATACGGTAACGACGTGCACCTTAATACTTACAACTTGTAAGTGTTCTGTCCCCGACGTCATTATTGCGAAGAATCACTTTCCCCCTAACAGTGCCGGTCGTGAGTGGTCTGATGTTCGGAACCACAAGGGTGGGTGGAACTTTCGTCCATAGGCTATCTAGTTATTGAGTATAAATCCATCTCTACAGGATATCCTACGAGCCTGGATGTTTTGGAGAAAACCCACTCCATCAGTTAAAGTTCATCAATATTCCGCATATTCCTTCGTCGTGGACCCAAGGAATGAAGAAGATCGTTCTAGCTTTATCTCGAAGTCCTGAATTATATCTGTACTTGGACTTCAACTTCGGTGGTGATACGGTCTCTGTTTGTGTTCATGTCTGTAATAGTGCGATTCTTCTTTCAAAATTTTCCCTTGTAATGCGAGGTCTAATAGACTTCTTGATTGGAATGGCCTGCATTGCAGATCGTCGACTGCGTGAAAGAAAGTTCAAGTGACTTCGTGTACAACTTGGTTTTTTAGTCGTTTTTTGATCGTCTCAAGGATATATTATATATATTATAGGAATTTCTAATGCCCGCCTAGCTCAATCGGATAGAGCGTCAGACTCTTACTACTAAGAGGGAGTGGCATCTGAAGGCTGCGAGTTCGACCCTCGCGGTGGGCTAGTATTAATTAGTCGTTTTGCTACTTTTGACAAAAGTTCGATTTATAGACTGTCGAGAGCGTCAACATCACCAGATTTCTTAGGTATTCATTCTCTCTCATTTTTTTTGGTAGATTCCTACTTCCAGACTTCGGGTCTGTACAGAATAGAAACTAGTACTCGTCTGAACATGTCTCATAATAGAACATGCAAGTCAACACGAGGTATCGAGCCCTCTCTTGGTCTATTGGAAGAGTCGGGCTAAAACCAAGACAAGGCTTTTGTTGACTTCTATTTGTACTCGCTCAAAAGTTTGCCTCCACCATGGACCAGGCCATGGACACAATTGTTCGTGGAACTGTAACAACATGCAAGTCCGTCTTGAAACAGACTTTACGAGCATCTGAGGCGGGGCTTACCATTATCTACCACCAGCAGGAATCTGTTTATTTGTCACCGGGCTATATGGCATTGCCAGACGAAGCCCTCAATATGCGCTGATGGCTGTGGCCGCTGGAGCGAATAGCGCAGTGACGGCGTGCAGTTTCTTCGGTGCATTTATCGTTATGCTCATCTCGTCAAGACCGGATAATTGACGTAGTTTCTCCAGCACTCCGTGAAGTTGTAGTTTCTCCTATTCTTGTTAGAACTCTACCTTGGCCACAGTATTCTCGGAGACGAAACGACCTTGGAATAAGCCGCCCTGATGATCCGCCCACGCAGCCCCCAACATGGTCGGACTTGCGAAAACACAATACACTAGACAGTAGCCTGAGTGGGGCTATCGCTGGCGGTGCTTTACGGGGCTGGAAATGTGTGTACTCCTTGACAGAAGCCATGTCACGATTCTCTCAGTTGACTGAATTTTAGCCGGACCTCGGGCGATTCTACCGGGCATGCTAACTATCGGCGCGGTATGCACAATCCTTCAGTGGGCATACAACGAAGCGACTGTAACCCGCCTACGATATATCTCTGGCCTTAAAGTCAAGGCCCCTGCAAACGAGACATTTGCAATGCCAGAGACACGATCAAAAATGGTGTCAGAACGCTTCTTGAATATGATTGGAATACATCAAGTCACTGAAGAAGAATATCTCGAGAAAATGAAGGCGACCAGAGATAGTCATTTGAAGAGGATAGAGGAACTCGAGCGACAACTCGCAGCAGAAAAAGCTCAAGATAAGAGCAAACACTCATGACGTATATATATTATATTATTACATCGCTGGAGATGCTAGCTTGTTAATATAGATCAATTTTGACTGTTATCACTGGGAGACCTCGCAGCATCCTTTTTCCATATTTCTATGGCGCCTTTACCTTCAGCCGTAAGACCACCAACTACAACTCTCTTTTCGTCTACAACGAGGGCGTTGACCTTTTTGACATCCTGCGTCTCTTGTTCCCATATTTTGTCCAGCGTGACACTGCCTTCATCGTAATCGTAAACAACTTCGTAACGTGTCATGACTCCCAGCAGAGTTGATACTGTCAATATGTTCAAATCTTCGAAAGTCCTATTGATGATAACTAATGATAAAACCATGCTCAAGAGGGTGAGTGCACTTACAGAGCTACTAAGGGCCCTTCCGCCACCTTTATGATGACTTCCTTGTCACCATTTAGACCATCCCACTTTCTGCTCCGCTTCTTCTTGCCTCCGCTGTCCTTGCCCTTTGGCATTTTGTAGCCACCGCAACCTATCATTAGTCGACCGTCGGCAGTCCCGGCTGCTATGATGCCTGTTGATGATATCGCGATCGAGACAATGAAAGGCGGAGATAGCGCCATGCCACCTACAACTTGGTACGGTGCTGAAGAACGTGAATTTTTATTTTTACGACTTCTTCAGGGCCAATGGAAGATAAACGTACGAATTTTACGCGTTGAGAGACATTTTCCCTCGTAGTAGTCGAAATGTAGCAGAGCAGTGTCATACCCACCGCTAACAAGCTCCCTAGGACGGTCAGGAATGAACTTGACGCAACCGCATATCTATCAATATAGCCCATTGACTGGAATAAAAGTAAACTTTCAAATCAACACGTACACTTTCGTGTTTTGACTTCATTCTCGAAATGCCTTTTGTTGTCAGATCGACCAGACCAACAGCACCAGAGTCCAAGCTGAATGCAATATGTGTTTTATTTGCATTTAATGCAATCTAGCTAAGCTCGTTCAGTACCATAAAGCGCTATTCAACACCGAGTTCGCACCTCATTCAACACGTCTTTCTCGTCGAGAATTGATATGTCGACCACCGATAGAACATCATTTACAGTTTGTATCAGCTTCGGAGAGTCGAGCTGAAACTTCATGATCTAAATAGAGCTCAGAATGTCTCCAAATCGAATTATGCGGGGCAGCCGGACGTACGCGACGTCCGCTAGCAAGCCAAACATCCCGTAGTTCTGATCCAGGTCTTTTTATGCATATGAGCGAGGAAACCTCTTCTCCTAACCCACGTATGGCCTTGATAACTTTGAAAGAGGAGAGGTCATAAACACGGAGCGAGCCATCGTCTATGAATGTGTTGAATTAACGTAACTCAGGTCAGTTAGCTGAATGAAATAGATACCTGAACCCGCAAATAGGTGCCCTGCATGGCCGAACGCTAGAGATGATATATGTGCAGGGGTTTTCAGGGTACACTGCAGGGAATACCATTCGCTGGGTTCAAAAGGCTCAAACACCATTGTGGCTCTTTCAAAGGACGTTACCTTCGGATTCGGACAGACTTGCTTTATGTAAAGCTTCAACAGAACCGATCACAACAAGTCTTGCTTATACACTTGAATCTTCTCTTTACATTGTTCTATCCCTCTTTACATAAGACCTAGCCACATTCAAAGTCTCCCACCTCAAAAACCAACAATAATAGGCTCTAGAGCTCTGAGCCCAACCTGGAAACGGAGAGAAAAAAAGAAAACCATATTGAATCAATAATTTTATTCACAGCCATTATTTGGAAGACGAAGAAAGATAGGGTATTGAAAAGGCGGCCACGAGGACTATGGCTGCTATGGCAACCGCGGGAATATATGATGTCGATGGGGTATTTTTGGGAGGAACTTTAGACCGCTTGACGGGCCGGGTTTTGGAGGACGTATATGTAGGTTTAGATGGAATAAGTCGGACGTACCCAATGGAATTGAAACCGTGAATGCTACAAATGTCGGACGGATCAGCATTGTGGTTAGCTCCAGAAAACGGGAAAACTGACTAATAGCCCTCAATATTGCGCTTAATCTCGTCCTCCATACCGGTCGGGACGCCGTCAAGGGAGAACGTAATCTTGGTGGAGTCCGAGGACTGCTCAAGAGTGGTCGTGAGGGTAGCAGAGTGACCTGCGAATATTATCAACCGTCGAATTGTTTCAGCATTTGATAGACAAGAAGGGCTTACCTTCAGGCCAAGTTGGACTCTGCAGCGACCATGTTTGCACGATTTCGCGTGAAGGTGTCAACGATACATATTTACCCCTGACGCCACCGCCGAACAAAGCGTAGTCAGACCCGACCTGAGGTGTAGACTGTTTCAAGACGCTCACGGTGAGCGAAAGGAGGCGAGCCGGTAAAATGGTGGACATTTACCTGAGCAGGGGCACGAGTCCAGATTGGGATTCTTTTCTCATCGGTAAGGAGCGTGAAGAGATCATCCGCAGGTGCCTGAAAGGCGGCCTCGACTTTGACTACTTTGGTGTTGATCTTTTTGGGATCTACTTTCTTCGGTTGAACAAGCGCAGGCGAAGAAGATGACGCAGGGGTAGGGACACCAGCTGTGCCGGGAGCCGGTGTGCCGACACGGCTGGGTTCACCACTAACGGTCAAATCTTTGCCATGCGTGTCAATAATGGCGACAGGGAATTCAGCAAACTTGGTCTCGAGAGCAGCAGGCAGACGTGATTTTGCAACATTAAACAAAGCCTCTACAGCAGGTGTCGTAGCAGTAGAAAGGGACCATGTATACTATTAAAAACGTAAACCACTCGATCACTGTTGCAAAGGAGAAAACACTAACGGTGTAGTCTGACAAGCCATCAAGGGTGACTTCGTGCGACACCTCCGGAATAGTAAGGGATCCATTGACCTCGGTTCCATCGCTTGCTGTGCCAGTCCATTGAAGCACGACCTTGCAGTCGTAGATGGTGATTAATCTGTGGTAGTCAGTCGTGAAGTCGACTTTGATCCTATTAAACGATGCATATAACTTACTTAGATTTCCGTTGTCCAAGTTCCACATCACCGTCCACTTCAGTGACTTTCGAGACCGAAACGATCTCGTTTTCGTTATCGCCTTTAACAGAGATCGTCACGAGTTCGCGTTCAAACCATTCAGAACCCCAACGCGTGATGTTCTTGTTCTTCCAATGCCAGTTAGCAGTTGAAGGAGGAAGGGCCATGTTCGATTAGCTGTCAGAGGGTTAGTCCAGTGTACACTGAGCAAAGTTTTGTGGTCGGCAAAAAGTTATGGATGTTTATTTATTTGCTCCCTGCTCTCTTCCACAACCTTCCAGGTTTTTCTGTGTTTCTTGCCTTTCTGAGAGAGCCATGGCTCATAAGCTGGGAAAATGGGATACTTTGAACCTTTTTATAGGTTTATCACCTCGAACCTTTGCACCTACGGAACTAGCACGATCGGCCACTATCAATGAAACCTTTCTTCACAAACATCCATTTCGGAAGAGAATATTGTTTTCAGACCTGATATCCAGGACCTTTTCTTATCACCTATTCGTATTCAATCATTCAGCGCTTCCGAGTAAGTTCATTCTTTGGAGCGTCTCTGAGCCCCGGCTGGCGTAGTCTGAATAGATTTCTGGAGTCTTGCCCGAGCTGGCCCGAACAGTGCTTAGCACATTTCCGACCAGGCAACACATTGGAAATATATACATTGCCATTGAACTTTGCTCTACGAATAGTTACCGAGAGGCGCCTTGATAGTTACTGATCGCTCACGCGGTTTTCGCCAAGCCAGACTGTCATGTTTGCCGGATCTGCCTGGGTAAGATGCACCACGTTTATGCAAAATTTCTCAACATTACCTCACGGAGGGCGTAATTATAAGCAGACATCTTTGTGAAAATATCGAAGTAAAGGCCAATTAATTGAGCGCTGAACCCTGAGGTTTCATGTATTAGTTGTAGTCTGATAACTACTTGTGTGTTAAACCCGGCGCTCCCAGTAGTCATGTACGAACTACTACTCCATATGCCAAGTACATTTTAATTCGATGACAGTGCTAGAGACAACGGGGACCGGCTAGTATATTGCAAACGTCATTTACGTCTACAGTCTACGCCCAGGATATTGAAAGTGAAACAATGACAAGGCGTTCCTTTTTGACAGAGATGCTCTCATAATATGTCGACAGCACGTGATGACATTTGTTTTTACGTATTTACTGCCCCTTCTTGAGCATGTTCAAGTAGTATTCAGGCGTCTACTATCAATCTACCTATGTTTCGAGTGGAAGTTCCAGTGGCTACCTTTAAATGAGATCCTTTTTGTTTTCCTCCTGGAATGTGGTACTTTTTCACCATTATGTGCATGTTTACCTATGTTTGGTAGGTACGCGGTCATCAGTCTTGAAACGAGGAAGTATGTTTATCCTGACGGTAGGATCTTGTGGCCCACTCATATGGGATATAGGATATATGGAATACAAGGTGCCTTTCTTCCATTCACAAATGTCCGCGGGGTTGCCTCGTGTGATTATCTACAATTGCTGAGCACACAGTGATCAAATCTTGTAACAAGTACTATTATTGCTCAGGATATTGTAGAGCGCTTGTGTCGCATCCGTGACATTCATTCTTTATGTTGCTACGTTTGCTGTACTTTAGGGGGCGAGCGGTGAATACTGGCTATTTTCCAACAGCAAAAGGAATACGGAAATTGTGATGCGACGCGACGAAATGACAGAAGATGGTATAAACCGAGTCGGAATCGGTCTCAAATACTCAGTTGCCTAGGTCCTTGAACATCCTGTAGAAATTATCTCCATTATCCTGCTGACTCGAACAATCTACAGATTTCATATATCCGACTGTACATTTATCCCGGAGGGAAATGTAGTCCGGCATCGAAATCACCAAACTGTGAGAGCAAGGGCTCAGATTGTACTTACCATCCAGCGTGAACAGAACTTGTACCTGTGCACTGCTTGCTAGCAAATCGCTACTGAGAATGATAACCGGGACGATACGCCACCCGCGTTACCCGAGCACTGCCCGACCATCCGATTGTCTAAATTAAGCTTTGATTCTATTAGGATGGATTAGAGGTACCAGGAATCAGATAATCTCCTGGAATGGGAGAAAGATGTTGCGGTACATTCTGGCATCCATGTGAAGGTGTGTCCTCGATTTTTGTCAAAATGTCAAATCAGTCCCAAATTTTCCATACCAAGAGATCAAAAAATTGTCCATAATACTCGATTAGAATCTCAATATCTTGTCCCTGCAGGAGGTTGGTAATTCTGTTGGGAGACATTCCACTAAGCGGCCTGATGGAACGTAGAGTAAACCCGTCCCCCAGGTTGCGGCGTATCAACTCCGCGCGGCTTAGTGGAATGTCTCCCAACAAACTCAACAGGACCATGCAAAGTTTGTGGCGCCTAATATCTTGGCCAGCTTATATAACAGAGTCGTTTCCCCGAGCTGTTACACAGTGTTCCACATCTCGCCATGACATCCGACTCTTCTCGACATACCTCTTTCATCCTTCCTGACCTTTTGTTCCACTGTACTTACCCTCTTGCCTATCACCCCAACGGCGACGAAATTGCCAACCAATCGATCGAATGGTTAGAATCCAACTGTCCTGACCTGTCTCTTCAAGGCCGTCGGGCCCTCCATGGCTTGAAAGCTGGGGAGCTCACCGCTTACTGCTATAACAACACCACACCCGAGCGTCTTCGCGTCGTCTCAGATTTCCTGACCTATCTCTTTCATTTGTGCGTCTTCATCTTCTGACTCGTTTCGTTCTGCTGACATCGCTTGCCGTACAGGGATGATATCAGTGACGGCATGATGACACGAGAGACGGACGTATTGTCCGACGTCGTCATGAATGCCTTTTGGTTCAATGATCGTTACATGCCGACCACTATGCCCGGAAAGGAACAGCCCTCCGAAGAACTTAACCCTGGTAAACTCGCTAGAGAGTGAGCAATTTTTTTTTGAGATCATTAAATTCGCATTTATAGGAATTGACACATTCGTCTAGCTTCTGGTCTCGCTGCATCGCTCATGCGGGACCTGGTGTGCAGGAGCGTTTCAAAGAGGCATTTTCACGCTTCTTTGAAGCTGTAAATATTCAGGCGAAAGCACGCGACGCAGGGATCGTTCCAGACCTTGAGTCGTACATTGACATACGCAGGGATAACTCAGGCGAGCCCCTTTTACCCCAGATAGATATCTTACGCCTAACTACAAAAATTTTGTGCAGGATGCAAGCCTTGCTGGGCGCTCATCGAGTGTGTTGCATTGCTTTTCATGCCGACTTGAACAACTCATTAGTGATGGTCTTAGATATGCATTAGACATTGACTTGCCCGACTACGTCGTTGAGCATCATACTATCCAGGAGCTTAACCGCTGGACCAACGATCTCGTTGCCTGGTCTAATGTACGTCTTCTACCCATGTGTCTAAGCGCTGATTCACCTTCCGGTCCGCAGGATATCTATTCCTACAACGTTGAGCAGGCGCGCGGGGATACCTTCAACATGGTCGTGATACTCATGAAATACCATGGTCACACCCTTCAGAGCGCTATTGACTATGCCGGAGACCTTTGCACTCAATCTATCGCAGGATTTGAGCACGATTGCAACCAGCTTCCGTCCTGGGGCCCAGAAATTGATGTCATGGTTCAGAAATACGTCGAATCTTTGAAGAGCTGGATAATCGGGTACGTTTCTCCTCAGAGTGTACATTATAATACCTAATCGAAACACCAGCTCCCTCCACTGGAGCTTCGAAAGTCACCGCTATTTTGGAACGAACAGTGAGGAAGTCAAGAAAACTCGTCTTGTCACCATTACTTCGTGAAACGGATGTATCTTTATCCTACCAATGAAACTGTAGGGCAGTAGTGTATCCGAGAAATAATCGACTGAACATCATATATATATCACTGAATATTTAGCATCTGTTCGTACTTTCTCGTCGTAAACAAACTCCGCGAGCGATGATCTCTTGTTATCTGTGACTGATGACGTCACGTTTCGGTGGCGTGGGGTTGGTGAGGGCTTTAAGAAGTCTCGGCAGCTTTGTTTCCCAGACCATTGCAATGAATACACTTTTCAGACCTGGTTTGCGCACTGTTGTCTTCCGAAAAAGCCCGTTCATTCTCCATCCCCAGCTCACTCGTCCCGTTCTCCTCACTTCCACACTGCACCACAAGAGGACGGTGGCCAGCTCTGTTTCAAACCGTCCCGGGAGTCAGACTCTTGAGCATGCTGCCACAAACATCAAGGAAGAAGTCGGAAATTCTGCTGCAGACCTCGCTAAAGTTATTGCCGGTGCCAATGTCAGAGATGACCCCCTTGTTCCCGAAGGGTCGACTTCGTTTGCAAGTGTTCATCTCCGAGACTACCTTTCGGTGCTAACGTCGACACCTGTGATTAGCTCAATATCACCAAAATTGTCGCTCAAAAGGTACCTGAACCAGTTTTGATTTTTGGTCTCCTTGGTAAGCATCGCTATACTGCAGCCTATGTAATGACTTATCACTTTCGTTTCAGGTGGTCTTCCGTACCTGGGTGCCTCTGGTGTCACTGTGTACCTAGCACATTCAGCTGGAATGGCCGCTAGCGGCCTAGACACTACGCTCGACCCTGGAGTCGCTCTCACGCTGCTTGATCAGGCTCTGAACATCCAGATGACTTACGGTGCCGTAATGTTATCATTCTTGGGTAAGTACAAGGGATTCTAGAACCATCAATTCACTCAATCCTGCGATCAATTTTGTGTTCAGGTGCTCTCCACTGGGGGATGGAATTTGCTGGGTATGGAGGTCAAAAAGGGTATAAACGTTTATGTCTCGGAGCAGCTCCAGTCCTCTTCGCATGGCCCACGCTGGCATTACAGCCCATGCTGGCCCTATCTTGGCAGTGGTTCGGGTTTACCGCGCTCTGGTACGCTGATGCCAAAGTTACTGCTCTTGGATGGAGTATGCGTCCTTTCGCAGTAATCAAAAACATGATCTGACAAAATTTCATCAGCTCCGAAGTGGTATTCGCAGTACAGATTTTATCTGTCGATTCTTGTTGGAACTTGGTGCGAACTCAGCTTCAAGTTGATTTCATTGCCCTTATCTTGACCTGAAACTAGCATCATTGGTTCTCTCGCTGGGACCTCCTATTATGGCCCCGTCGCTGGTCATGGATTCTTGTCTCATGATTTGGATCTCCTTCGTGAAGAGCGGAAGAAAATGTTGCCCCAGAGATCAGGTTTGATTCCGGGAGACATTGAGGCGGCACCTGCTGGAGAGAACGTCGATCACTATGTGAGAATTCATCATAAGCACCATGACGAATCCAAGGCATGAAAGGCTTAAGAAAGCAGAGAAATTGCAAATGGTCTTGAGGGCCGCAGAGGGTTCTCGCAATGGAAGCAACGGAGTTCGTCAAGATGTCTGTATTTATAGTTGAAATCAGGGTTTGAAATTTTTGCACACAACAATGAAATCTTCCGTCTGCACGGTACTATATTCGTCTTTGCGCTGTGGATACAATGTTTGTACCTTGTCCTCCTTTTGCGCTGCTGTGCTACCTCGCGGTCGCCCCGTTCATCTTGTCTTCCTTCAAAATTTGACGAGCAGAATTTACATCGTCGGGGTGCGATCTATGCAGGGGTGATGGTTCTTTCCATCATTGCGACCTTGCTCTTCCATGGACTATATCACGCCTGAGGCAGGACACTTTGCGCACTTTAGGGGGGTTATCTGCGTCAACGGACAACCCCGGTGGATCCATAATCCACCCATGAACACTCACACAACCTGTCTCTTGTCTATCCCACGCCATACACCTTGAGATATTTTGAATAAGGAACTGTGTTACTGGATGGACACCCTGACCGCTGACAGTTGCGGCTATCGAGATTCTTGATGAACGAAAACTAAATACTCGGGAACTCCTTGGAACAATGTTCTCGTTCTGACCAATATACTACTTCAGACCTATGTTTGGTGTAGAAGAAATCATCCATATCTTCTTGGTGTGAAATCAAATTCCAGGTTCCGTCGGTTACTCACTGCTGGTTTTTCACTGATGGACCAAGGGCAATAAGCAGTGGCTGATTGGATCTTTCGAAGGGACACCCGATCTGACCGTGGCAACGCCAACGCGTTAATAGACTCCGAGGACCCATCCTGGTTGTGGTGTGAATGTGGCTGCAGCAGGTGTTCTGGATCTCAGAGTTCAGAGTTGTAGACAAAGCACCACGTCGCCTTGCCACTGAATTTTGGATGAAGGTGCATTTGATCGCGGCAAATGCCATCCAGTTGAAATGATGTGATTAATACCACATCGTAATTTGTCAAGAAATATTGATGGAGTATTGACTTCCTCACATCAAAAGATGGCAACGGTCACCAATGGCCCTCTAATGTTAACAGTAAAATACCCTGCTATCTTCGGTCTCTGGTTCATTAGCACCTGTCTTTTCTTCTTTGGCCTCAGCACTCGTCAGGGCTGCGTGGTTTCTTGCTCTCGCTGATCCCTCTAGTAGTGGATCCAAGTTCACGTTCATTTACGTCCTTCCTTTAGCACCCCACCTCCAATCGACACTGTCAGCTGAGATGGACAAAAGCTACAGCATCTCCGTGAGGTCCTCCCATCACGACAAGCGTTTTCACAATGACGAAGCCGGCGGTGTCAACGATTCTGAAAGCGTAGCTAGTCCCGATACTATACTCACTACCACTGTCACCAATGTTCACACCATCGTGTCCTCGATAGCTACCAATGAAGAAACTTCGTCGATCGCGATATCTTCCGCTCAACTCCCCGTATCTTCAGAAACGCCCGACAGCGGGGCAGCGAGAGGAGCGAGTGATATGACTCAGACGACTAGTGCTGTGTCATCATCGCCATCATCATCTGGTTTACCTGTTGGTGCAGTTGCCGGAATCGTTCTTGTCATCATCATTTCCCTCGCCGCAGCTTGTATGTTCTGGTTTAGGAGGCGGTCTATCGCAAGCCGCCTGAAGAAACGGCGATGGAACAAGCAGCAAACCAAAGCATCGTCTTTTCTTTTTATCGAGCCCAACGACTCCTCTAAAGTTTTGCCGATCCATGTTACGCTTCAGTCATGTCGTGGCAGAGACATTGCAGCTCCTGCGACCATGACAAAAGGAGCACATGATGGGCCTCCTTATATTCCTTACCCTGTTCCGCCTCGTCCACCGCCAGTGGCAGGCATGTATGATGACCATGAAGTACCCATTTCACCTGTTACGACACCCTCAAGCAAAGTCTCCGCCAAAGCTTTCTCCCTACCCACGTCCCCCAATTTTACCCCGTCCCCCTCACAACTAGAGCAGGCCAAAACCGTGAAAGTCCGTGCTACATTCATACCGACACTCCCTGATGAGCTCACAATCACTATTGGCGAGCTGGTACGCATCCATACGAAGTACGACGATGGCTGGGCTCTTTGTTCGAATGCGCGTGGTGAGATGGGTATGCTTCCTTTGGAGTGCTTGGACATAGCCTCTCAACACCCATGGGAGAAATCTCCGAAGAAGAAGAAGGAGTATAGAAAGTCGGTTCGGGCAAGCAGTCTTGCTGCCACTCACAGATCGCCCTCTAGTGGAAGTATTTCTGTGTCATCGCACCGTGGAAATCAGCACTAAAGTAGAGTGTATTGATTCCTCTTTTACTGACTGTTTGACATTATTCTAGCAATCGCGATTATGACTTGGAATACAGACAGCTAGCCCTGCTTTCTGCCTCTATACGGACCTTTTTAACATTTTCTTGCCTTAAATGTGCCAATGGAGTGATAAAATTCATTAATGGTAATTAGTTAGTCACTTGGACCAGAGCCTGAGCCAATCTTGGCATGCAGCCTTTACCCAGATTGACTCGTCTAGCTCAAAACGGCGCGGACTCGAGGACAAGCAAAGTATGATAGATACTTGGGCAATTGATTATATACCGTTTGGATACGATACCCCTCCAACTGAAAGCCACGATTAGACCCATCGACAAGTTGAAATGTTCGTTGGGATGTTACCAATGTCAAAGGCCCCTATCATCACGTGGCGATGTATTTACCTTTCAACTCAATGTTCATGACACTGGACAACCATACAACGTTGCCTCTCGACCATCCCACGCACACTGGCAGCCAAGATACGTGCCAACGGCCTTAGCCACCTTTACTGACGAGGGCCACATGGAGTGCAATCAACACACGACCATGTTGTCTTTCAGTCACCCAGGTATGCTTGGCATCGACTCTGTAGATCAACGTGAAGGTCAGTGTTCTGAAAGAGAGACAACCAAGCGTTGTATACTGATAGTACGTATTTCAACAGAACTTGCTTACAGGCTTCTTGTATCATTACCCCGGTCGCGTCTAGCAGCTATCCAAAGTCGAATTGTGCCTCACTTACAGAACGACATCATCGGTGTAGGTCTCTTTCTTGTTTTATTCGCTTTCATGCTTCTCTTCGCATAGTCGCTGCCCTCTGAGATATTTCTTCAAATATTCTCACATCTGCAGCACGAGACTTTGCTCGCCTGCAGCCTGGTGAACCGACGGTGGCATGTCCTCGCAAACGACCAATCTCAGTGGATGAGATTGTGTCGCGAGAGAAATTGGGAATGGCGTCAACCCCCACGCACTCACCATTCGGGGACCACGCTCACCCATCACGATGGGTCAAACGATTTGGATGACGAGGGTGTGGGTGATTCCGATGTCGACGGTGACAATGGCGATCACGAACTCATAATCGATGGTGTCCAGACAATGACCCTGATTCATGATGAGCTTGATTCTGGCTTTGCGTCAAATTCGTTCGGCGGTCTCCCTGTTGTCGATCCAGAACCTTCGACGTCCGATGCGAGGTCTACGGCGTATCCTAAGAGCAGCCCTAGAACGAGCCTTTCTGAGCCATATACAGGGCACTCGGCGCCAGTTGTACTCCAAAGTATGGCGCAAGAATCATGCCTCACCCCTGATTACAAACTTCTTTATATGACACATATGAAACTCTATCACCGTTTTCGCACCTCGTCCTATAGGCTTTCAGCCCTACAGACGCGCGGAGCTCCCAACAATGCACACACCAACACAATCTACTGTCTGCAGTTGTATACCTATCCTTCAGGGCTTCAAGTCCTTTTCACTGGATCACGAGATAGGACTGTGAGAGAGTGGAACTTGACCACTGGACTCGTTGAAAGGGTTATTGGTGGTATACATACTGGCTCTGTATTGAGCATCTGTGTCCATGGTGGGTATCTTGCCAGTGCTGGAAGCGACTATCGTGTGGTGGTTTGGGACCTTGAGAAGAATCAACTGCATAAAGTTCTTATGGAGCACACAGACAGTGTTCTCTGCGTTAGGTTTGATGACAAGCGTCTCGTATCGTGTTCTAAAGGTATCGTCGTTCTGACTGAGTATCTCTTCTAAAGTTGCTTATACCCTTTCTCCGTCGTAAAAAGATCACACCGTGAGGACTTATTCTTTCCCTGACTTGATGCCGCAATACGTTCTTCGTGCACATCGTGCTGCAGTTAATGCAGTCTCCATCTCTCATGACCTCATTGCCTCTGGATCTGGTGACAAGTCTATTATGATTTGGGATGCAAATACAGGTACCCTCTTGCGTTCATTTGGACTTCATCATAACAGAGGGTGAGCACTTGTTCACCACCACCATCGTCTGATTTATCTGAAGTCTCACTAGAATTGCTTCAATCGACTTTCAATATCCGCACATCCTTACAGGTTCTTCAGACAGACATCTGCGTCTGGTTGACATGTTTAACCTCAAGCAAGGCTGGTCGACTTCTCCGGAATACCACTACGATCTACCAATGTCGCTTTTTTCTTCGTCTTCTTATACTTCCATTGCTTTTTCTGGCTCCCGCCTTATGTGTCAGTTATGTGGGAGCGAAAACGTCCACCCTGTACCAATTGGAGTGCAAGGACCCTGTTTACATACCGACCTTGTTCGAAGTGTAGTCCTTGGCGATGATTTTGTCGTTAGTGGCAGTTACGACTTGAGCATCAAGGTTTGTTGTTTTGCGCCTTTGTTCCGAAATTTAGCTTATGCGTTTGAATCAGGTATGGGACAGGAAAACAGGTGCCATGATTGCAGATCTGACTGGTGGACATACTGCGCGCATCTTCTGTATTGGCATTGATCGGACTAAGGCAAGAAGAGCTATTCAAAGTGTGCTGCGTGTCTCTTGTCACTTACGCTTTTTTTGACAGATCGTTTCATGTGGTGAAGATCAAGTACGATCTTCAATAGCATCGGTCTTCGCTTTAAAACTGACTGACATTCACAGCGTATCTGTATTTGGGACTTCTCGCACGGCATCGACACTTCATTCCTCCATCTCTAATGAGCGACAACAGCATTGCATTTGAATCTTGAACTTGTTCTCGATGATTTCAGTATTAGCAGCTTGTTTGTTCTTTCGCATTTGTACAATAGCACGAGAATTCATTCTGTTGTCCGTTGTTCACCATATCTAGTGTAGAATGTGTCCATAATGTCCTTTATCAAGGAACAACTACCACTATCAAGATAGTCTTAAGTCCAAAGAAAAAAGAATGAGCAAGTACACTAGTCCCATTTATCCTGGTTATCAACTTTAAAAACATCGGGGTCGAATTTGATAGTGAAGCTGTCGCTCTCGTTGCCGGAGTCACCGAAGACTGGAGCAGTGAGCATTAGTCAAAGGGACAAAAAAAAACCCAGGTGAAATTCTTACGAATTATGTGTTGCTTTTCATCCGGGTTTTTGATCGCTGAAGGAATAAAAGGCACCGGAACCGTAACATTACCATCGCGAAGGCTGAATCCCTTCGCAAGAGTTCCCCCTAAGATGAAAGAAAAATCATTATTGATTGTGACATTGCTCAAGTGATTGTTACTTACAATGTCTAAGATAGACTGATGCACGATTGGAAATGTTCACGGGAGCATGAGATGGATCCCTACACCTTCTTAGCTACATTCTTGCAATTTCGGCAATAAAATTTACCAGAAGACCGTCGCATTGGTGCCCATAACCCAGACTGTCGTGGCATTGGGAGAAATGATTTGAGGAGTGAAGACGTCCAAGGCTGCGCGAGAGGAAACTACAGCGCCACTAACGACGGAGACGTATGATAAGGTGATGGTAGCAAAGAGGGACAAGAGCTGCATGATGAATGTTTGATCAAGGCAAAAAAGAGTGACGTGGCGAACGGTAGGAACTTCTTGAAAGGTGCGAATACTTATGTTGGAGGCAAGGGTACTTATACGTAATACGCACAATGCTTTTATCGTAAGCGATCAGCCAGGGCTAAGTAGGTACTGACATGAAGGACAGATGTTGAAAATTTGCGGAGCATATTGATGTCCCAGTATGGTATAGGCCGTTTTAATTTGATTTCTTGCACGCTTCTGGCGGATCTTCATACACGGGTTTATATCAGTCTTAAAGTTTCCACTGAACTTCATCAACCTTGTTTGCACCAAGCATCATTGCGCCGGCTTCGTTGAGTAACATTGGTGGCCGACACTGAGGGCTGGAAGTTGAAACGTTCAAGCATAAGGGAAGACCTAGTTCGGCTCAAAGCATGTCTTAATGTCCCGCTATTTACCTGATGTGGAGCCTTAAATGAAAGCAAAAAACACGTTGGAGCTCAATGGCGGTCTTTGAAATATTGCCTTAATGTATGTTAAATCGCAAAGGATACTTAAGAATATCCGAAGACGACTTACCGGTCACGGCCAGTCACGGATGGCGCGTGAATTGAAGAAATGGCATTGTGGCGCTGAGTATATTCAGTCCAACTGCTTATTTACCTAAATAATACATGTTTACTTATTCCATGGTATCATGGAATACCTTTGGCATCCTCACCTGAACCATCCTTGAAGTGTCCAAACTCCCACTTGTAACAATCCTTTCATTTCAGAAAGTCAATAACCAGTCATTTATTCAAGGGTAGGGCGCACCACGCAATCCTCCTCCACTCGTGCTAAAGGCACATCCCTTCCCTCTTCCCATTCAACGTCATCGATTTCTAGAACTTTCGTTATCACGTTGCGGATTATATGTCTCCTGACGTCGACCCTCCATCCTAGTTTTCCCACCGTGTCGAAAACGATACTCTTTCCAAGATGGCAGCGCGTCTCAAGCGCAAAGCCTGCCTGAGCGCATGAAGATCCAAAGCCGGTACATGTGCCCTGAGGTATGGGATCGCCAGAGTGATAGACATGGGTTACAGCTGGTACCATTTTCGAATTGCGCAAAGAAGGAAGCGGGAGATGGAGACGATGGGCTGCGAGCCGTTCTCCAGGAGATTCAAAGGCTACTGCAGGGAAACCATAGGTAGAGCCAAGTAGGCTAGCTAGCGCGCCGCCTAGAGAATGCCCTACCAGCCATATATTCGATGACGGATACATAAGACGAAGATCGTCTACAAGTTTCTTCAAGAATATGAATGAGTTTTAACATTGAGGAAACGAATGCATTGAACTAACCACACCGATAGAATAAAATAAACTATCTTGAATGAGTGCATCGGAGAGGCAAAGGTCATCGCACCTCCAGTTGTGGGCATAGCAGTCGCACACTGTCCTGAAGACCCACGAAATGTCGACCCTAGCACAACAGCAGGAGAAGAGTCTGGATACAGGTCAGAAATTCTCTCAAATGGCAATGTAATCCTCACAAATTATCGTTAAACTTGTCCTTCTTCGATGTAGGGCCATTGAGGGTCGTACCTTTGATTGCCAAAACGACAGTAGAGTTATCGGACGAGAAGAATACATGTCCACGAAAGCCATCCGACTCGTCTTCCCAACCAAAAGGGAAGCTCTGTCGATGCGTCAATAAAGGATTCTATAACCTTTGCAAACGAAGGCGTGACGAGCCTGATTCCATGCCGTGTCCACCTCGTACCAGTTCCTCTGACCAGGAAGCGCATATGCATTCCCAGACATACGCGCAAGCTGAGACAGAGTGTGTTTGTCCTCCACATCGGGACCGGATACGAGTAGTTCTTCCCATTCTACTATTTCGCTTTCCTGATTATGCAACGACCTTAGACGTGCATGGTGCAGTGCCTCAAGGGAACGGGGCCGAAAAATTGTCGTTGGACGAGACTTTATTGACATCTGAATGGATAATTCATCTTGTCGATCCTTGATAAAACCAGTAGTCAGTGCCAAGTTGTCTCCCGAGTTAGGTCGGAAGATCCTCTGCGAGCTGAAAGTTAGGGGAGGCTGTGCTTGGGTGAACAAGGGACATAGGAAGATATTGAAGAAGATGGGTAACACAAAAAAGACGATGGTCATGTATATGACATATATTTGTTACTGAGATCGGGAGCTGTTAGATATATACAAAGTGGACAGTGGACTAGCGCGTGGAAGACAAGAAATATCCACGCCTTGATTCTTTTGATTAGATAATTCCATCGATCATGATCAATGCTCTGAGCCATGGGAATCCTCTTCTCGTATCACGTGAGAAGGTGGACACGGGCATGTGAGAATCTCGCGAAGGTGTGGCATGTCTATGGACACTATCTCGACACTAGTAGTACAGTTTGACGAATATCCTTGAACTCCGAGCAGCATTTTCATCAGCGAGTTCCTGAATTATGCGCCTTCACGGAACAGATGCCTCGTTTGATCCAGTGCCACAACTTGTATTTTTATATTGTGTACGTATACACGAAACGCAATAATGAAACAGACGCCGTGTGACTACCAAAAGACATGGAAACCGTACGAACCATCTTGACATGATGAGATATGGCAGATGATTGATGCGAAGATGGGAAAAATGAGTTTCCGAGGACTCTAGTCATCGCGCGCAGAGGTCGTAGCCAGCAATAGATGCTAAAAGGTCAGGCGAAAGCCGTGCGAAATGAGGACTGACCCACCTTCCCTTTGACACAGAGAGCAGGACAACAACCAAGAGCAATAACACCGGAGATTCATTCCCACAATTTAAAAATAGAAGTGAGAGAAGCAAGCCCCAAGTCTGTCAAGTAATCAAGAATAATAGCAATTCACTGATTTCTCACTGGTTGTTTCCTCATGCTTTAGCGAGGAATTTCTGTATCTTCTTCTCTACAGCGCTTATTGTGTGAGCATTCTCTTTCCCTAAAGTCCTAGCCTCTTTCTCTAAGTTCCCAATGGAGCGCTCGACACTTGCTGGAAGGTCTCGTAAGGTCTCGAGCATAGGCTCCACTATCGTCCAAGAGCGCACGTCATGTCAGTTGTATTTCCCTTGAGCACGTCCGCTGTAAAAGAGAATCACCATTTTCCTGGATAGCTTTTTCCAAATCAGCCCAGAGTTTAGCACGAGTTGCGTATGCTTCCATGAGTTGGTAGAGCAACTCTTCGCTTTTTAGCTATCATAACCACCAAGAGCGTCATCCATCTTGCAACAAAACGTTCAGGAGACGAGAAGACCTTGAATTGTGCTAGAGCATCCTTAAGATCATCCTCGTCCCGCATCGCAAGCATCTCCAATTCTTTGCAGGCATTATTGAACGTGATGATGCCTTTTGAAAAATTTTCATCGACCTTGGAGTCAATTTGTCCGTATAAATCCTTGACACGGTTCACGGTCGGCACAATCGTCTCGGCAATCTCCCTCTTGAGTTCCCGGCCGCGATCATTGAAAGCAGGCTGCAGCATGTCGACAAGTACATCGTACTTATCGTCTTCTGGCTCGCTGGCGCTACCAAAGTGAGTATATGCGCGTCTTTCCATGTTCTATGGCGCTTACGACGTGTCTAGAAGGTCAGAAAACAATGTACTTTCTGACTCCCAACGGAAGAGCGAATTCTCGTCATCCTCAGCGTTATCGTCGCTTTGCGGCTCTGGGTCCGAGTTGCAGAAGGTAGGGTCGTCGGGTTCAAATTTGTGTTCAGGTGAAAAGTTTCTCTTCGGAAGCTTGTCAGCGCCACGAGAGTTCCTGGATGGCTTGCCAGCGTGCGTTCGCGTGAAAGAACCCGAGTAACGTTTTGAGAACTCAGTTGTCGTTTTCCGCGGCTTATGGGCTAGAAGCGACGCGTCAAACGGCATAATCTAGCTGTTGGGCACTACTGACCCATTGACGAAGCACCTGATGGGCGCCGTTGGGGTGATATGCGCGTTCTGCCCATGACGTCCAGGATTGCAAGAGATTGGAACTCCGCTGATTTGTTCTTGGACGTTCGTTGTCGTCCTTCCCTGTTTCTCTCTTGCGTTGGTGTGTATAGGAATTCTCTACTCCAGCCTCGTATGTCCATGAAATACTAAGAAAAATATATCAATCCCAGTTTGCAGCCCGCGGTCTGCATTTCTTTCGTTTCCTCGTACACAGTATGAATACCAGGCCCCCTAAGGTCAGCGTTCATTTACATTGGAATACTGCAAGCCGCTGAGTTCTTCGAAAGCAATCCATGTCAGAGATTAAGCTGCGCAGGTTGACGGAACACAACCAGCGATTACGGGAGGATCTTGCTCTAAATAGAATACGCATTAGCGTAGCCAGCGCGGAGTATGTTTCATCCCCTTCCATATTTCTTGCACATGTTGATTGCGTTGTAGTCTAATTAGCTATTGCAAAAGTACCAAAGATTCCCTGGTAAGTACCTCTGATCCGGCGCCCTGTGCAATAATTGAATGGACGTGCTGATCCTTCCATCGTCGATCGCTAGTTGCCATCTGTCTGGGGACCGTTGAACAAGAATGAAGACCCTTACGCACCGCCGGCCCAAGGATGCAACTGTGTCGTTATGTGACTTAACTGCCTCAACTGCACCTATATCGTCTCCTTGACTATATGATCGCTTTCGTCACTTATACCGTAAACTCTGCATACCAACATTAACCTCACATTCGTTTACCCACCGCTCCCGACCGATGAGTCTAGCCTCATTCAGGGTCCGGACCTGTCGAGTTGCTGTTCCCAGATTTGAGATGTCTCTTAGAATTGTGTCCATCAATAATTTTAGGAACACACTTGCTTTACATAGTTATACATTATCACTCCATATCTATGCCTTACAAGTATCTATCACGTATCTATATGCACAGCACATGTCAAACGTGTTGTTGCGGAGTAATTAACATTCTGCGAGGTGATGCAGCAGCTGGGCTGATGGGCTGCTTTGTTTGGATTGGCTGTTCTCAGGTTCTCTGATCGTGACGGCCGACAAGAGGACAAGCGTGAACTTTTCTTCATTACAACATATACTCCGCTTCGGCTGCATAGCACCCTACCTTATCCCTCCCGTCTCTATCAGCCGTGAGCAGTCCTCAGCGTTGTTCATTGATAATCTCGCTGATACGAGGTCCCGTCAAACACAGCTTTGCCACCATGAACTCTCGCACAGGAGGTCGTCAAACGATGTCGGAACTCAAACTCCGGCGGTTGGTAGAGCATAACCAACGTCTACGAGAGGATTTAGCACGTCCCAGAGTACGCGTCAGCGAAGCCAGCGCAAGGTGAGCGCCCACTACCTCGACCCAGGGGTCTACTGAATCAGCGCCTTCAGCCTCATCCGTTACTGCAAGACGACCAAAGATCATCTGGTGAGTGGACCAACCCTGCGTGCCTGATCATGTCGTGCTTAGCATGCCGCCCCCAAGGTTCCCTCCGTCTGGGGACCAGTTGGCAAGTCCGACGACCCATACGGTCCACAGAGCAGTGGCAACTGCGGGTGCTGTTCAATTCAGTAATCATATCACACCCCATTCTTCGCCTTGCTTTGCCATCCAGCCACTGGACTTGTAGACTCCTTTGTAAAAAGATGAGATGTCCCGCCACACCCATCTCCTCTGCCTGTAACCTACCTTATCCTTTTTTCATCTTTCATATATAGGATACCTTTTTGCACTGGTGCTTCACCCATATGTAACTTAACCATCCTCTCTTCTATCTCATGAATTTTTTTTGGTCGACTCATTGTACTGCATGCAAAATACATCTAGCTGTTCACCAAGCAATGTGCCCGTTCAGGTCCACGCTTAACGGAGAATTAGACAAGTCTGGTAACTTCCGGACATATTGACATGGACGCTTGGCATCTCGAGCCCAGCCTCATAAACATACATCCAGCCCGGCCGAGTTTCATTCCGAGTCGTAAAAATACGTTCGCCCTTTTGACCCGCACAGTGGTGATTGAAGGGTAGTGAAGTCGTCAATTGTTTGTCCATTATACTGTTTGGAGGAATCGCTTTACTCCATCCTCACCAAGCATGCCGACGAAGGTATCCACAGCCTCGCCATTACGAAACGCGATGACGGTGGGAAGGGCCCGAACCTGGAAGACTTCCGGTGAGCAAGAACAAACAATGCAGGATATAGGAAACACACCTTGTATTGCTGGGAGAGTGGGAGGACTTGCTCATTCTCTGTGTCAATTTTCACGACGTCAATTGGCAGCCCAGAGCCAGACTTGATGCTAGAATCTGCACTAATCTTTTCCAAAATGGGCGAGAGTTGACGGCATGGCCCACACCAACTATAAAGTTACAAGAAGTTAGACTTGCTTCCTCGGATGGGGAAGTCTGCATGTCGTACTCAGCATAGAAGTCCACGAGAACAAGTCGGTCTTGAGTGCCTACGACTTTATTGAATGTCTACGCAGCCAATATAGAATCTCAATACACAAGAGGGTTGACAAGTGAAAAAACCTTGACACACCGCAAGATCTGCATTCGGGTACACTTGCGAGCGACGCGACGTCGCGTGTAGGGCGCGGAAAGCTGTGAGGAAAACACGCGTGGACGAGCCTACCCACGCTCTGTGGAGCGGACGGAGTGTCAGGGACACAGACATGGCGAGGAATTTGTTGCAAAGTGGCAGCTCAAGTGATTTCTGACAAATCTGTTCCGACAGACCCGTGAGGTGACAAAGCAACCTGACTCTTAAGTAGTTGTATCATCTATCTTTTTCTGATCTGCGGCGTCGTTTTGTTCATTGTACTCAACTGGTTTCCTTGTTGCTTTGCTCATTGTGCTCGACTGGTTGATTCCTTGTCGCTTTGTTCACCGTGCTCAAAATCTCTTCCCACCTTCATATTATTACCCAAAACTGGCAACAAGTCTCTCACTCTGAACAATTGAAATGCCCACGCTCTCCCCTTAAGGCATAAGACTCCCTGATTGATTGTATCCTACAATGACTTTGGATGTTCTAATTTTACTGGACAACCACATCAATATCACGCAGTTGATATATACGGACGGAGGTGATGGAACTTGTCTCCATGTACACAGGTGACACAGGAAGCGTTGGGTACATAAGCCCAATGACATGTGGCTTGTTATCCATCTTTCTTTCTTCCCTCTTTTCCCTCTCTCCCTCCGTCGGTTGGTTTTATTCTATTCACGAGCAGCGTAAGTGCTTAAGTGCTTAAATTCTGCATCGAACATGTCCTGACATCTTCTATGACAGGCTCGAAGTCTGTCCTCTGTCCTTCAGACCATTTAAAATAATCCCATCCTTCGTTGATCGTTCGCTGGTTAAAATGCACTTTTCCGCCGTTCTTTTTGTTCTTGCCGCTGCCTCTAGCGCTTACGCTGTCGACCATTCCGTCACGGTTGGTGATGGTGGTAGTGTAAGTCTGTCGACTACTCAACGAGAACGGTCAACTCATCATTTCTACATGAAAAGCTCGCCTTCAACCCTCCGAGCCTCAACGTTCAAGCTGGAGACAATGTTATCTTTGAGTTGTATGTCGAGGATTTGAATTTCACCTGTCCACGCAATGCTTACCGTTGCTTTATTATAGCCGTGCCAAGAACCATGTATGTAACGCTCATATATCCTCTTATTGGGAATATTCATAAACGTGTAATCTAGTCTGTCACACAATCGTCTTTTGCTAGCCCATGCACTCCCTTGCCTGGAGGATCCAATTCCGGATTCATGGCGGTTACTACGCCTCCGTTCCCTCAATGGAACATCACCATTCAAAATATCTCAGCCCCCTTCTGGTTCTATTGCGCCCAGACTATCCCCGCAGTGTAAAATAACCCATTCTATGAATGGTGTCAATAACTAACCCCAGATTCATCTCTAGTCACTGCCACTCTGGAATGGTCTTTGCCATTAACCCAACTGCAGAGAAGAGTTTCAGTGCTTTCCAGGTAACTTTCACCGTTACATCAATCTTTTCCCTGATCCACTAAATTTACGCTCATAGGCTGCTGCTAATGCCTCTTCCGCTGCACCTGGCGTTCCCTCTGCACCTGGCGTTCCCCCCGCATCTGGCGTTCCTCCTGCATCCAGCGCTCCCCCCGCATCCGGCGCTCCCCCTGCTCCTTCCACCAATCCATCTGCCTCGACCGGTGCAGCTGGTGGTCCCGGTGGTTCCGGTGCAGCCCCTGGTGGTTCTGGTGCAGCCACTGGTGGTTCTGGTGCAGCCACTGGTGGCTCCGGAGCTTCTGGTGTTTTCGGGGCCCAACCTTCTGGGTCCCCTACGTCTAGTGACACCAGTACTGCATCGGGGACCAGCTCGAGTGCGACCACTCCTACGGACAACGGTGCAGCAGGCATGGGTGCCAGTGCTTCTGGAATTTTGGCACTAGCGGGTCTGATTGCGGGTTTGATGTTTTAAAACGGGGGATTGAAAGGTCGAGAGCATCGTAGATATTCACACTGTGTACTGTGTACCTTGGCTTCAGAGAAACTTGAACATTAAACGGACTTACTTGCATGGCCAATTCATGTATATGCCAGTGTATATATAAAGATTAAGTGCATGAGTCGAATGTCTTGTGCGTGGGGTTTCAGTCCTCTAAAGTACTAGTGGAGTTTGTGCGCGGGGGATTCAGTCCCGGTAGAGTAAGTACTAGTGGAGTTTTGCAATTCCCTAAGCTATCGCATCCGTGTACTTCAATAGTATTGGATTATATATGAAAGTAGAAGAGGGATGAGAGTCAAGTCTAACCCTTGAGTTACCGCACCCCAGGCTGGAAGAATAACTCCGCTAGGGTACCTCTTAATTACCACCATCTCTCATATCTCGTGCATTTCTCGATAGTCATGGACTCCATTAGAGTGTCCAAGGTTAGAAATGACTGCCGCGGGCTTTCACACTCTGATAAACGATCTACAGGTCGAACACGTTGCCTGTATCAAATCTGGGTCAACGAAGCTGGGCACAATCCACTTGACCGCTCATCATCTCATCTTCCGATACGATGAAGAAGCCGAAAAGGAGATGTGGGTGCGTGGCCTTGTGCACTTTCAGCGCCTGTGGTTGATAGTCAGGCTGTTCCATTCAGGTCCCATATCCTATCGTTTCACTTGTCTCATGCCTGCCGCAAACACTCCAGGGTCAATACCCTGTAACCTTCCACACAAGAACATTTGAGACGTTTTCTTTATCGTTCTCTAAGGACAAAGACGCTACAGATGTCTTTGAAAGCGTGAAAGAACTCACGGTCGCGAGTATGTACCATTCAATACTCCAAAGATTACATCCGAGCCTGAACAGTCTCAAAAGCGTCTGTTTCACAACTCTACGCATTCTTTTACCACCCCAATCCACCATTGCCTACATCAACAGGTTGGTTAATCTATTCTCCGCGTGACGAGTTCATGCGAATGGGTGTTGGATCGCGCAGCAAAGCGTGGCGCTTCACTGATATCAATAAGGACTACTCTGTGGGTCTTGCAACCGAACAGTCTAGAACATTGCTTATTGTTCATAGCGACTAGTTCTGCTCCACATATCCAGCACGCCTTGTCGTCCCTACAAGAATCAGTGACACGACGTTACAATATGCCTCCAAATACCGCAGCAAATGTCGCATCCCTGTCTTGACTTACCTTCATTGGGGAAACTATGTGTGTCGTTTTCTTCGCGGTCCCCAGGTTATCATTCATGACTGAATCCAGGGAAGTATAACAAGATCGAGCCAGCCAATGGTTGGCATCACAAAAAATCGATCGATACAGGATGAGAAACTCATTGAAGCCGTCTTTCAGACCCATATGTCACCTGAATCGCGTGCTTCGAACACCCTGATCTATGGAGCGACGACTACAAACTTGATTATCGATGCGCGACCCACCGTTAATGCAGTGGCAAACTCTGCCAAGGGAGCTGGTACAGAAAATATGGACAACTACAAGGACGGCAAGAAGGTTTATCTTGGGATCGACCACATTCACACTATGCGCGAGTCGTTGGGTAAGGTTGTTGAAGCTCTTCGAGAAGCGGACACCCTCCTCGCAAGCATAAAGACTGATTTACCAGAACAAATTCCATCTCTCTCTATGTTAGACCGACAGGTACTGCGTCGCTCTGGCTGGCTAAGACATCTATCGGCCATACTCGAGGGAGTGGTGATTTGTACTAAAAATGTGCACGTCAACTCGTCACACGTTCTGATACACTGTTCGGATGGCTGGGATCGCACGTCACAACTATCTGCTCTTTCTCAATTATGCCTCGATCCCTTCTACCGGACAATACGCGGATTCGAGATCCTCATCGAGAAGGATTGGTTATCGTTTGGTCACAAGTTTCTTGATCGTTGTGGCCACCTCTCCTCGGACAAGTTCTTTCAATCTCCAGGAGACTCGGCCAATGCAGGAGGCGCAGAAGCCTTCTTGGCGTCCGTACAAAATCGGTTTGCGTCGCAGAACCACATAAAAGAGACAAGTCCTGTCTTTCACCAGTTTTTGGAGTCCGTCCGCCAAATACAGCGTCAATTTCCGGAACGCTTCGAATTTAACGAGCGCTTTTTACACCAGCTTTATTATCACTTGTACTCCTGTCAATTTGGCACGTTTTTGTTCAATTGCGAAAGAGAGCGACGCGTTCGGGATGGTGACAGTCCTCCATCTGAGCGTACAATCAGCGTTTGGGACTTCTTGAATTCGCCACCAGAAATGACTCTCAATTTGAATCCGACATACAATCCTTCCTTAGACGATCCAACAAACCGTGCGCCGGACGCGGACATGGGCGTATTGTTCCCGAATCCCAAAGATGTTCGCTTCTGGAATGAGCTGTATGGTCGAACGGACGAAGAAATGAATGGTAGGCCATATGTCGCACAGCCGCGCGGAACGCCTGGTATGACAGAGACTGTCGATGAGGATTTGACTGACGCAGATTCTGCCGTGATACCTGTACCCCTTTCACCATCGCCCAATTCAAGTACCCTGAATCGGTCAATACGTTCACTCAGCATCGGTCCTGGAGCAACACCAACTTCCAAAGTCCTTTCAGGGTCGTTGTCTTCTCCTGACGCTAATCCTTCGGAACCAGCTTCTTGGATAAGTCGGTTGCCATCGCCGTCACCTCAAGTTTCGAGTAATTGGTCTGCACGTGCCAAGCTCTCCGACTTTCAATCGAGCAGCAGCGTTAAGTCAATTTGGGGGAAACTCTCGTCAAACGCTTCGGCTGCATTCTCCGTAGTGCAAGACACCTATGCCAATGTTGCGAAGGACTTCATTGGTGGAAACGAGGGAGAAACGTCGCCTGCTAGGACAGCGGAATTACGAGATCGTAATACGCTGAATGTATGGGGCGAGGACTCATTTTCAACTGACTCAACTTCGCGTGGCGATTTGCCTTCTTTGACTCTACCTGTGCCGGCGAGTCCTTGGGCAACACCGCGGACGCGAGCACCACCTTCTGACCTGGAAGATAACCCCTGGAGTTCGCTAAGCTCACCACAGAAGCAGCACGATCGTGACCCAGAGCCTTATCAGACGTCCAGTCTACTTCCTCCAGATCCCACAGTCGCATATCCTGTGTCAAGGGTTCCCTCGTCATTATTGAATTCTACTTTGCAAGGAACGACAAATAGCACGGTACCCAGAAAGAGTAGTGTAACTCCGACGCCGACCAATGTTTCACCGAGTACACAGGCTTCGAGCTCAATAGATCCTTTAGGTGTGGGTCTACTATAGGTGTACAAATTGTAAACACTGAACACGTTTGTGCTAATGCATTGCGACATCCATCACGTCCTTTTTTGGAGAGCTCTGATCTTTCCCTTCGTTCATTCTGACCGATCGGCCGAATGGTGCCTACACACATATTTTGGCCAATATCGGACGACTTTTCATACTTTCATGGAATTCGATTGACAGTGATATCATATAGAGAACATACCAGTTCATTATTGCGTGTGTCATAAGCTTCGCCCGAGTCCTCGCGACGCACCAGTTCAACGAGTTCAGGATCACGCGGCGGGGCAGTTAAACCTCTTAGTATGTACAACACACCAATTTTTTTCGTCCGCGAGTCTTCTATCAAAGATCTAATACTACCTCAATTCAATTACTTCCGTGTTCTACGGCGGCCCCTGTGAGAAGGATCGCGGGGAAAAGGATGGCGTGATATTGCAAGTGGCTTACATCAGCAGTTTAAAATAAAATTGAAACTTGCACTGCAAAAGTTTCTTTACCCCCTCTCCTCCTTCCCTCCATCACCCTCTCCCAGATCAGATGGCCCCCAACGGAAACACTGTCCGCCCGGCTCTCGCCCCTGGCCATTTCCTCTTCACCTCTGAATCCGTTGGTGAAGGTCATCCCGGTACGTTATCTCCGCTTACTGAGTTGGTAATATTGATTGTTTGCGGCAGACAAGATCTGCGACCAGGTTTCCGATGCTATCGTGAGCACGACGCAGAATCAATGTCTGCTTCGAGTCTAATTGTCAATTTCCTTAAGCTCGATGCATGCCTTGCTGAGGATCCTTATTCCAAGGTAGCCTGTGAAACTGCTTCCAAGACTGGCATGATTATGGTGTTCGGAGAAATCACTACAAAGGCCAAGGTTGATTATCAGAAGGTCATCCGTGACACCATTAAGAAGATTGGTTACGACGACTCCTCCAAAGGCTTCGATTATAAGACCTGCAACATTCTTGTTGCCATTGAGCAACAGTCTCCTGATATTGCCCAAGGTCTCGATCACGGATCCCTGGAGGATCACGGTGCTGGTGATCAGGGTATCATGTTCGGTTACGCCACTGACGAAACCGAGGAGTACATGCCCTTAACCATTATGCTCGCCCACAAGCTTAATGCTGCAATGGCCGCGGCCCGCCGCGATGGTTCTCTCGCCTGGCTCCGTCCCGACTCTAAGACCCAGGTCACGATTGAATACAAGAAGGACGGTGGCGCCACCATTCCCCTCCGTGTCGATACTGTTGTCATCTCCACTCAGCACGCCGAGGAGATTTCTACTGCTGACCTTCGTACTGAAATCCTCGAAAAGATCATTAAAAAGGTCATTCCCGCCAACCTTCTGGATGAGCATACCATCTACCACGTAAATACCAGATTGCCCACAGAGTTTCATAAGCTAATATTCTGTTAAGATCCAACCGTCTGGTCGTTTCGTTATTGGTGGACCTCAGGGAGATGCTGGTTTGACCGGCCGTAAGATTATCGTTGATACCTATGGTGGTTGGGGAGCGCACGGTGGCGGTGCCTTCTCCGGCAAGGACTTCTCCAAGGTCGACCGATCTGCTGCCTACACGGCTCGCTGGATTGCCAAGTCCCTCGTTGCTGCTGGTCTTGCTCGCCGTATCCTTGTTCAGCTCTCCTACGCCATTGGTGTTGCTGAGCCATTGTCGGTCTATGTTGATACCTACGGCACTGGTAAGAAAACTGATGCTGAGCTTGTCGAGATCATCCGTAACAACTGGGATCTCCGCCCTGGTGTGATCGTCCGTGAACTCGACCTCCAAAAGCCGCAATACCTTAAAACCGCGTCTTACGGCCACTTCGGTGCGTCATTTATTGAATACCTTGTGTTCTACTGTTGATAAAGTTCTGCAGGAAATCCCGCGTACACCTGGGAGAAGCCTAAGGAGCTCAAGTTCTAAACGCTTCTATTACCTTCATTTGTTCTGTTGTTGCTATCGCTCCACATCCGTCTTGCATCGGAAGTTCATCCTTCCACTCATTTATCATCACTGCACTTGTTTCAATAGATACCACATCCCTCGTCATGATCTTCCGCAACCACTAACCATTACGACCCTGCCCTCCGGATTAGCTACATAAAATTATAATAGTGTACAGAGAATAGACCGCGTTCAACCGCGTATTCTTTTTAAAATCAGTACCTGATCTCGAAGCGCAAAATTATTTTCATTTGCAGCGTTACGTAATCGAATCTACAGTCAACCCCCTTTGTTGGGTAGCAAGTGAATAGATTCAGCTACGCACTTGCGAGGACGCGGTAATAATACCGAGAGAAAGGAAAGGACAAGATGCATTTGGGGATAGCCCGGGCCAAGCTAAAGCAAACGTAATCTTTTGAGGCAATTGATTTTAGTAAAATGCCGGATCTGATAAAATTTCTAATGTTGTACTTCGCTGCACCTACTGAGCCTCTTCCCTCAACGTCCCTCGTCAAACCAAGACTACCAGTCATTCACATCTTACCAGAGTACTTCTTCCATTTATCATTATCATCATTGCTTTCTGATTTCTTTTCACCTAGTGTGCGGTATCTTAGGGCTTTTACTACACGATCCGATTGCAGACGCTGCTCCTGAGATCTGTGAAGGCCTCTCTCTTCTTCAACACAGAGGCCAGGATGCATGTGGGGTCGTGACTTGCGGGCCGAAAGGTCGTTTCTACCAGTGCAAGGCGAATGGCATGGTTCGCGACATCTTTGACTCCAATTCGATCTCTAGGCTGATTGGTGGAATGGGTGTGGGACATGGTACGTGCCAACAGGGTTCAATGATCGCTTGCTTGCTTGACATAGTCCTTCTCATTCCCCAGTTCGTTATCCGACTGCAGGCAGCTTCAACAATGCAGAGGCACAGCCATTCTATGTCAATTCGCCCTATGGTATAGTCTTTGCCCATGTCCGTCATTTGATATTGCAATAAACGATTCCTTTCTTACACTCTTGGTTGCAGAACGGAAATTTAATTAATACCGAAGAGTTGATGAGATTTATGGATGCTAGTGCCCACCGGCACATTAACACAGCATCTGACTCGGAACTCCTCTTGAACATCTTTGCGAACAATTTACAACAGACTGGCAAGTTTCGTATCAACGAAGATGATATTTTCACCGCGATTGGAGGCATGATGGAACAGTGCAAAGGCGCCTATGCTTGTGTAGCAATGATTGCAGGTTTTGGAATCATAGCATTCAGAGACCCTAACGGTATCCGCCCCGTTGGCATGGGTGTTCGAAAGACTTCGACTGGGAACGATTACTTGTTTGCAAGTGAAAGTGTCGTTGCTGATGCGTCTGGATTTGGTGAATGGGAAGACGTCAAACCAGGTATGAAGAGTATGTCTTCAACCTCATCGGCTCACGTTTTGTTGCAGGAGAGGCTGTGATTATCACTCGCAGTAGCCTATCACGACGTCAGGTTGTCAAGGCATCTACTTTCGCACCAGATATCTTTGAATATGTGTACTTTGCACGTCCAGACTCCGTCCTCGATGGAATTAGTGTCTACCGCAGTCGTATGGCCATGGGAGATGCCCTCGCTGAGAAGGTCAGAACTGTGCTCGAGGAAAATCAGATCGCAGTTGATGTCGTAATTCCCGTAAGTTCCTGGGATCGGTTATCATAACAACGACTAATTGCAGTTACCAGGTCCCGGATACTTCCCGAGTGGCTGCGTTGAATCTCGCACAAAAACTCAAGCTTCCGTATCGTGAAGGTTTTATCAAGAATCGGTATGTCGGGCGGACATTCATCATGCCTGGTCAGCAGATGAGGTATGCCAGCAATCTGAAGCTGATTCACCTGGCCCTAAATCTAAGGACAGGAAAAAGAACGTCCGTCGAAAACTGAATGCGATGGCTCTCGAATTTGTTGATAAAGTCGTCCTTCTTGTTGACGGTAGGTTAACACCCTTTCAAATTCGTGGTCAAAAATCTCATGTTTATGTAGACTCTATCGTTCGCGGTACGACATCAAAGGAGATCATCCAAATGGCCAAGGATGTCGGCGCAAAGAAGGTCATCGTTGCAAGCTGTGCACCGCCTATTCGATATCCCAATGTATATGGCATTGACATGCCTTCTCGCTCCGAGTTGGTCGCGCATGGGCGCACCACAGAAGAAATCGCCACTGCCATCGGTGCTGACCTCGTCATATTCCAGTCATTAAATGATCTCGAGGAATCCGTGCGGTCACTCAACCCGAGCATAAAGACGTTCGACTGTTCTGTCTTTACAGGCCAGTACGTCACGGGCAGTGTGACTGAGGAGTATCTTCAACTCCTTGAAGGCTTGCGTGCGGACAACATGCGTACTAAGGCAGCTTTAAATGGAATAGTAGGATTAGGCACACCTACTGCAGAGAGGGAAGAAAAGCCTGCAGTAGTGCCCGCAGGCAACCCAGTGAATGGATCGGATGATACGGTTGGTTTACATAACACTTGGAAAGCTACTCATTAGACAATATATGTATATCTATCTAGATCTGTACTCTACTGCAGCAGTATTTAATCTCCTTGCTGTAGTTGTGTTCTCGAGTAGTGATTTTTTATTATGTTTATTTAACGTCTTAATACCCGGATACTCGCGCGACGCGTTGTTTGTTTTTGGTTGCAGCTGGCTGCCACCACTGGTCTTGCTTCCATGGCTGTCTGGTACCTCAAGCGCATTGTCGCGGTCCACATCTGTATATTACTTGTCAGTGTTTCCATGGCGTCTGTTTTTGCCTCTGGTGTTTCGGCGTGGAACGGCCACACGACTCCTGGCTCAACCACGCCAACCACCTTTACTCCCTTCTACGTCCCGCCTGGTGCTAAAGCCTACGATTCCTTCTCTCCTCTCATACAATATACTGGAGTGTGGGAAACCGTTTACTCTTCAGGATATTACCACAAGTCAATTCAATCCACCAATCAAAAAGGCGCCACAATCTCGTTCACATTTCAAGGCACAGGGATTGAATGGTTTGGGACTTGTGATAGAAAGCACGGTATTGCCTATGTTTCTATAGATGGCCATGAACCCCGCACTGTGGACGCCTATCATAATGGTGACATGCCCCTCAAGCAGCAACGCATCTTCTGGGACTTCGGTCTTGCTTACGGGACTCACACAATTAAGATAACGAACACGGCGCACAGGAAGGGATCTTCGAAACTTACCTTTTGTGATATTGATGCCTTTGTCGTTACTCGTGGAGTTCGAAACAAAGTTCAAGACCGATCTTCAATTCAGTCTTCTCAACAGGTTTCTTCGTTTCTTGCAACGCAGAGCTTGGAATCTTTACGATGGACTTTGACTCAGAAAGGGACTACCGGTGTACATGCGATGCAGCTTGCGATTATCTCCTCAAGTCACGCCCTCATTGTAGACAAGGTTGAACATAATCCTTTGACGATATTGGGACATCCTGCTTGGGGCGCTTTGTACAATCTTGAAACTCATGCTATCAAGCCTCTCAATATACAATCAAATTCTTTCTGCGCTGGCGGGACTTTCCTGAGGAACGGCACGCTTATAAACGTTGGAGGAAATCCGATTGTCGAAGGGCACACTTCCTCTGCAGATTTTGGGGACCTCGATGGACTTCAAGCCATTCGAATTTTACCACCTTGTGATTCTGATTCTGTCCATGATTGCAATATGTATGAAGACCATTTTAGAATCCGGATGGCGAGTCCTCGATGGTATAATACAGTGGTTCGACTCAGCGACGGCAGCGCTATGATCATTGGCGGGTCAAAACGAGGGGGTTGGATGAATAACGCGACCACCAACAACCCTACCATTGAATATTATCCTCCGAAGAATATTCATGGTTCTAATGGTCTTCCTATTCATCTAGACTTCCTTGTTAGAACTTTGAACTCGAACCTCTTCCCAATAGCATTCTCTCTTCCTGATGGTAGGATTTTCCTAGCTGCCAACCGTGACGCAATCATCTATGACTGGGTAAGAAACGAGGAACGAAGATTGCCGCGTATTCCGAACGGTGTTCGAGTCACATACCCTATGACCGGAACGGCACTGCTTCTTCCCCTTTCACCAAGTAACAAATATCAGCCTGAAGTCCTTATCTGTGGGGGTTCAAATATACCAGATGACAAAGCAAGTTATGCGATATCTTCTCAAGATCCTGCGTCCTCTCAATGTTCGCGACTCGTTCTGACCGACAAAGGCATAGACGCTGGATGGCAAGTTGAGTCAATGCCACAAGCGCGTATCATGCCTGATGCGGTGCTCCTTCCCACTGGTAACGTTTTAATTGTCAATGGGGCTGGTACTGGAATTTCAGGCTACGGAAATGTCCTCCATCAAGTTGGGACATCCAATGCCGACCACCCTGTCCTCACGCCCGTCTTGTACAACCCAATAGCAGCACATGGTTCTCGCTTTTCTTCTGCAGGTCTGCCTTCCAGTTCTATACCGAGACTTTATCATAGCGTAGCAACATTGACACCAGCTGGTGATGTGATGATAGCTGGGAGCAACCCGAATTTAGACAGGAGCGAAATTAAATATGGAACAGAGTATAGAGTGGAGTGGTTATCCCCGCCATATATGCAGATGAAGCGACCGGCACTTGTTGGAAAAGTGGCGCAAATCAATTTCGGCGAAGAGGTCAAGGTTCGCGTTACGGTACCTCTGGGTAATCATGGCGAGGAGAAAGGTAAGTGTTCTTCGTTGCCTGATCCCAAACAACAAATGATATGACTATTTGACATGAAGTTGCGCTCATGGACCTCGGTTACGTGACGCACGCAAATCATGCTAACACACGTCTAGTTTATCTACAGTTCTCAAGGGTTGATAGCGTACTCAAAATCGTCGGCCCTCCTGATGGAGGTATATACCCTCCTGGCCCGGCATGGATCTACTATGTAGTCGACGGAGTGCCGAGTGTAGGAATCAAGGTGATGATTGGGGATGGTAAGAGTCCGCCTGTTGATAAGGATGCCTGGCAAAAGTACGCAGTCCTCGTTTTTTCCTCGGTAGATCGCTGACATTCACCTCACTCTCGTCAGTCTACTTAAGAATTCCATTGTTGATTAATATGAGCACTTGAAGGGAGCGAAGGGAACGGACGTCTCGGGATAATTTTGCCGCAGTTTATCTATCTGTCGATTTGTTCTTCCCTATCTTGATTCTTTTGCACATTGCTATCCATATGTTATTTGCGCCCGCACATACGTTCCTAGTAGACAAATGATATCAGAGGTGATAAAACAACTAACGCTTGGTGCCAACAATCGCTTCTGATGAACTGAAATTAATTTGACAAGACCTCTTAAACTAGACGGAGTGACTCTTGCTCAATCAAAGGGTTCCACGAAATGTGTTCAGTGTCATTTGTCTTGTCATGCATCCAACACAGGCTAAATCTATTGAATTCACTGCGGTTGGAATAGAAAGTATCTCACCAATCTCCATTACTATGGCGGTAGGCTCTATAAACTGAGATGTTGAGGAAAGTCTTTTCATCTGATAATTTTCATCCCCGACAATTACACATCTCTCGAATTCGCTCGGCATGCAGCCAAGCAATCACTTCTCATCGGGAGCTGATCCACTTTCAATAGTGCCAAAAGTGTAAATGATTATGTCATTTTGCACCTTCTGCTTGTGCTTGATCCAGGGGGTTTTGTCCGGGAAATACCATCCGCTTCTTACCGGCGGAGTCTGAACTTCTGCCAAACTGCTCTTCTCTGTTTGACGCTTAGCTTGCTTTGAATAGTATTTCTTTTGGGTACTGAAGGTGATAATAAAAACATATTGTGACCTTTCTTATATGCCAAATTTTGTAGAAAGAGTCTTTAAATTAGGGAGAGTGCCTTTTTCTACAGTGGAAAGCTAGCCAAGGAACATATGACATCGATTTTTTTGACCTTTTCCCACTCGAAACAGGTTCTGGCTCCAGTGATCAATTGCGATCGGCAAGTTCATCTGTGGGTAGGGCACTGATATACAAACATTATTCGGGATGCTGAACAAGTGAATATTTATTTTATTGAGAAATGCAATGGTCACATGTGTGACTGTAACAGAAAAGTCATTTTTGCACCCAAACACCCTGACATCTCCTCGAGGTTGCATCTATGGTGGTCTCTACTCCTTCTGTCCTTCCAATAGCATCCCCATCGACGACTGTACGTAAAAACCGTAGAAGGATCACCCGAAAAGGCTCCCAGCCTGCCAAGATTTCAACGAACAATGTAGATGAAGATCACGAAATGAATGATGCAGAGGCATCGACATCTAATATAACAGACCAGCTTATTGAAGTAGACAACCAGGGAGACGATGATGAAATTCTGATCGATGGTGATCTAATGGAAACCACTGCAGCTCCTACTTTTCCTGCTCTGGCCCCTGGCGCGGGCACTACTCGACTCAAGTCTGAGACTAGACGAATACCAATACCTCCCCACCGAATGACTCCAATTAAGAAAGATTGGATTAATATCTTTGGACCGTTGACAGAGATTCTAGGATTACAGGTTAGGATGAATGTTCAGAGACGATGCGTGGAAATAAGGGTATGTTAAAATCTTTGCCGTTTTACTGAATGTAGTCTCAATAAGCTCAAAAGACTTCAAAAGAGACGAAGGATGTTGGGGCCTTGCAGAAGGGTGCGGATTTTGTGAAGGCGTATGCTCTTGGTTTTGATGTAAAGGTTTGTACCTTTAGCATTGGTCCTAGCGAAGTTTTATCTCATTCTTTCACAGGACGCGATTGCACTACTTCGATTGGATGACTTGTACCTCGACTCTTTTGAGATCAAAGATGTCAAGACGCTACACGGAGATCATTTATCTCGAGCCATAGGTAAGCTACTTGAGTGTAAGATGAGTTTTCGCTCACTCATTAATCGTCTTCCCTAGGCCGTATCGCAGGTCAAGATGGGAAGACAAAATTTACAATCGAAAACGCGAGTCGAACTCGTATTGTTTTAGCCGATACGTGCGTTGATGCATTTGTTTCCTCTGTGGATACCATCTCATTCCAACCTCAAGTAAAATCCACATCATGGGTTCCTTCCAAAATATCAAAATTGCCCGAGATGCCATTGTGTCTCTGATCCTGGGTTCGCCGCCAGGTAAAGTGTATGCTGGTTTGCGTACTGTAAGCAGTCGGATGAGGCAGCGTGCACTGTAATTCTATATTCGATATACGTTTTTCATGACGAACCATGCATACATCAAAAGGTCGAATTGCATTGCCTATAACAATTGCCTCTTAAGACTCGATTAGATTGCTAGCATCGACCTGGCTGAATCGTTGCCGACGCCAGACTAGAGCCATTATGAAGCAATGTTGTAACAAAGGTATATTTTCAAGACACTGGGGCACATGCTGAAGTTCATCTTTATGCATGGCTATTGGGAAGCCCGGGACGAATCCTGGCGTTTTCATTTGGCAAAGACTTTGAATCGTCGCGGTTGATGCAAGGAGTCAAGTCCATACAAAGTGGTGGCGTTTATAGTTAGCGAGCCTTGAGCAACGAATCGTACCAGCTACAAAAACCGCACGGCGATGATAGATTTTTTTCGTTTCTGCTATTCCTTGAAAGAGGAATTTACATGGTCCATGTGGTCTGCAGTTCAGAACAAATGATGCAATTGTACACTAAACCCGTTCCCGGCATCAATAATGCATCAATACTCGATCTTTAGTATTGATGGTATTCTCGGCCGCCGCCTCGTTACGTGGTGCTCCATATTAGTTGTTGTGACCTCGATTTATAGCCATCGCACAATTTTTCGTGCGTTGTCTCACTCATTTACCTGTATAATTGGTGGGGCTAAAACCCTGTTTTTTTCGATACGTGAACACATTCAGTAAGTCTCCACGACAATCCGGTAGATCGACGCGAATACTTAGAAGTCCATTTGTTCGTATCTATCCATCCCTGTGTAACATACTTAGCCGTGAAGGGTGATTGTAACAATCGGGCGTGAGCTAGGCGAACCTCCGGCCGAGGGAAAAAAACTTTTCTGCCATGTTATGGGGTCAAAACTAGCTAGCTTATATAGACCCTCAGTGTCCGCCAGCAATGAGGAAACGACTGATTCTCATACATAAAAGCCAGAGAATGTCGCAACAATACTTCTAGTTAGATACAGATTAAGCTAATAGCGAGCGGCTGTAACTCACCCTCAGTGGTTGACGCGAACTGTGAAAACGATGAAACACCCGACCATATAGTAGTGAGCCGACCCTAATAGGACTTGGTTACAATCGGAACCCAGTTTAAACATGTGCAGAAAAGACAGATGCCTCCGGACATACAATGGTAGTTACAATATTACAAATTCTGCTATCTACCTCTGCTACTTGGTAGCTAAGGTCGTCTCCAAAAGGACGTACCTCGGTATACCTTGTAACTGCTAAGAGGGAAATGAGTGTAAGATATCATATTATGCACTGAGTACAGGATGTTAATCTCAAAAACAACGGTACGCCAAACGAGAGACGTGAATAAATACACGATAAAGGATAGAAGTCGAGACTACACTGGAATGGATAGCAATGAAGAGTCCAGAATTATGCGACAAAGAAGGACTACACAGTGTTTCTTCGAAGTCTCCTCATTAATAGATCACGCGCCTCTTTGAGTTGCCAGAGCTTTGGTTTCTCAAAAATATAAGGTGTAAGAGAGAAGCGCCCTCTGCGCAAAATTTCCATCATGAGAAAAGATACTATTCAATACGGGATTAATTCTTTGTCAAAAATGGAAAAAGGGGACTGACCGATTATCTCGACATCCTGAGCTAGAGGATGTGAGCAAAACTCGAGATAGTTACCACCAACGCCGGGAATATGTGTAGATATAAAAGAATATTTCGGAGTCGTACTACAATTGCAGGATGAACAGGAAGGCGAACAATGTGGATCCGAGATTAACGTTTCAGATAACCTAGAAGGTGATAACGATAGCTTCGAAAAAGAAGGATGGAGTAATTTGCCAAATGAGGGGTAATAAAGTGAGGCAAGGGTATCTGACGATGGTTGAGGTGATGTTGGCTGGTTTGACGACTTTGGCTTCGATTCGAATGGAGTATTTATTCGGATGACGTTCTGGCGAAATGTGCCTTTCACCATTCCAGAGTCGTAATCAAATAGCTAGTTAATTTATTAGTATGGAAGATGCAAAGAACTATAAAACCTTCACATTCAAAGAGTCTGGAGTTGCCGTCCATACATATTCGGTATCAAATCGTGATGGTACAACAAGTATCTTCGGCCTAGGACAGATGACTTGAACGACAGTGCTACAAAGACAGCGATAAACCTCATACATGAATTTCACGGTCGATGAACCGAATAAATTTGTGAGCTGCCCGACCTTCTCGTCGAGGATAGTAATATCTGGCCGACGCCCAGTCCAGGAAATGGAAACGAGTCGAGTGCCTGACGCATTTCTTATCGATGTGCATCTGCGCTCTTTTGACAAAACATTGGATTCTGGAGGCTCGTCCGGTAACGGTCGGTCGTCTTGAATTTCAGATACCTCTTCGAGGACAGTGACAATATCATAGGCTCGTTCTCCCGTAGAGACATCGACGAGGACGGTATTGAGTATGTCTGCAGTCGTAAATTTGAGAAGCATGAGGGAAAGGTGAATTTTTGGGAAAAACAATGGAAAGATCTTATAACTTTTCGGCGACCTCAATCTGGCAAAGAATTCTGTTTCCAATTTGAGCAAATCGTTTGTACTCACAAGGCAGGGTAGGTAAATGATAGTTGATGATTGATGAACTCAATTACCTCAAGTCACAGGTTACGAGCAAGACGGTGCGTGATGGCCTTGTAATATGATAGGAACGGCGACGACTGAAATTAATTTCTCCACCATCATGAAAAGACCAGTGGCAACCAGACAATGGACTTTGTTGAAATTGTCGTGATCAATTATGACTAAGCAATATACGTCACATGATATTTGGCTCCGTTTACACAAAGAAATCGAACCAGCTAAGGTTGGGTCCATCGTCGTCCACGACAGCGAGGAGGCACATTCAGGCTGCGTACTCAACGCTTCAACCAGTGACTACCAACACACCATTGATTACTCTGACAAACTGGCTCCCCTATAGGCTCAACTTAATTGCTGATGGCCTATGTACGCCGCTCACCTCACCATCGAGACTCCTCATCGCCTTCCACACGAAAATACCCTTTACGACGCTCGTCGACCTCCCGAAGACGCAGGAATTTGTCAGAAGAGCTCCCAAATCCGTCTGATATTCGCCAAGTCCTTGTTCCTTTACACCCGAATCTCCGCCGACTACCGTCTCGTCTTTACCTTGCCCAGCCTGTTCACTCAGAGAAATCAGATTCTCACATGGCCCGTCATGCTGGCGTTAAGAGGAAGCGCGTAGCAAGCACGAACACGAGTAACGAGAACGTATCTCATTTGACGCGAACTCGGGCCCGATCAAAGCGCCTGAGGTCCGAATCCCTTCCCTCAACACGGCAGGTTGACTACTCTACAGTAAGCGACGGGGAAGAACAGGAAGACAATAGGCAAGAGAAAATGAAGACTGAAGATGGCCCGTCTGTTGAGATGGACGTCGACAATAATGCTGCGCGAGGATCAGATGCTGACAGCTCTGAAGCGATGAGCGGGGAACAGGAAGACGTTTATGAGGACACGGATGAAGACGTAGTAGAAGCAGAACATTCTGATCAGGACGAGGACTCCAGTTAGTCTCCCGCCTCTGCTTACTTAAGCAAACTCACAGTACCTCGGTAGCGGACGACTATTTGCTGAACTCAGCACAGCCCAGACAGCTTTGTCGCCTCCGAAAAGATGTTCTCATTCGTTTGTATCACCTTGTGGACCTGTCAGATGACCCAGAAACGATGACCAAAGCCGACATTATTTCTGCCATCATCGCCGCTCGAGAGGAGGACTATGCGTCACTCCCCCCCTCATCCCCTCCTGGACGAGGGGATGGGTTCTCCTCTGAAGGGCCTTCTTCTGATGACGGAAATGAGGCTGGGGACGAGGAAACAGATGCAGGCATAGTTGCTAGCAAAATAAATGGTTCAGGTCTGCGGCGTCGCGCTACTATGGGAGAAGCAAAGAACTGCCAACGGAGTACGAAGGGTCGAAGCCTCTCCATGGAACATTTACCTTCCAAGTCGAATCTCCAGCGACAGAGTTCTGGGAAATCAGCTGTCATAGATGAGGAGGGTAGCTCAAGGGCAAGGTGTGTGACTTCTCCACCAGCTACAACATTTATTAATATATCTTAGACGGAAATCATCCAACCGCTCCCCTTCCGCGATACTAACGAATTTTTCAATCTCATCTCCGCTTGCCACACGCCTTCGTTCTAGAAAGATTTCTACATCATTTTCAAATTCGATATCCACTCCCATTAAGCCGACCAGAGCCAAGGGCAAAGCGAAGCAGGTGGAGTTTAGTGACGTCTTTGCCACCAAGGCACGTTCAAAGCGCAGCCGAGGAAAAGAAAAGCCTTGCGAAGAGCAAGTTAGTCTCGTTGATGAGGAGAGTGATCTCACATCTCTAGAGGAGCTAGAGACAAGCATATCGAGACCTAGCCCCCGCAGGCTTCGGAGTAAAGATCGAGACAGAGAGCATGTGAGTCATAGGCTCAAGAGGTCAGGCAAGAAAGCGGTTGGAGGGAACGGCGCAAGTTCGAAGAACGAGGAGGATGGGGAAAAGGCTATGAATGATTCCGACCATGATGAGGAGACGGACGAAGATCAAGACACCGCGGATGATGAAGTGGACGAGCTTATTTCTTCAGCTTCTGCAACTCCGGTACCAACACCTCGACTAGTATATAAAGGTCGTCAGACACCCTTGAGAACGCGTTTGCGGCCACGTCAACGGCATCCACCGCCACCAAGTGATGGTGATGATGAGGAAGATGTTGAGGAAGAAGATGACGCTGAAGAAGATGTTGAGGAAGATGAAGCTGAGGAAGATGTCGCGGAAGAAGATGACGCTGAGGAAGAGGATGAGGAAGATGATAGAGAGGACGAGGAAGGGGAGGTCGAAGTCGGAGAGGCTGGAGAGGCTGAAGAAGAGGCTGATGCTGAGTGTGATGAAAAAAATCATGATGATACAATAGTTGTGGAACCTCGTAGATTGAGGAACGGCAAGATTGTTGGGGAAGAGGATGCGATCATGGAAGAGGATATTGACTTGACCGACGAAGATGACTCAGCAGACGACGCGGAGGAAATTGAGGTTGAGGAAGCCAATGTTGGAGAACATGTTGCGGACAGAGACATCGACATTGTTTCGGACGGAGAAACAGAGGAAGATGAGATTATGGAGGGTGATGACGATGGTCAATTTGACACTACCTCTTGCTCAAGTTAGCTCTGGCTGATTCTTTTTTTTTTACCTATATGCAGTCGACCTGACAATTGCGACCGCCAAGACGCTGGTCCGCCTTCGTCGTGACGACCTTGTACGCCTCTGCGAGTCGCGAGATCTCGAACCTGTTGGCACTAAACCTCAGTTGGCTGAAGCGCTTCTACAGTGGCGCGATCGCCAAAACAATGGTTTCTCTTCGCCTTCGTCTTGTGGTACTGTTCGTCCTTCGTCAAATTCCCGACGTCGACGACGGAATTGCCACAAGAGCTCAAATGAGGATTCTCGTCCTGTTCTTCTGCGCTCAGGACATACCATTGTGGATGAGACAATGACGCCCGTTCCCACTCAACAACAAAAGGACAAAGATCGTCTGGAGAAGGAACCCGATCAAGAACTTGAGCTAGACCTGGAAAGTTTGGGATTGGAAGACAGGGAAATCCCACCAGAAAAAATCCAGAAATTGGAAAAGATTGGTAGCGGGGGCTTCAAGGACGTATTTATTGGCAAGTTCAAAGGCAGAAAGATTGCTATTTCAGAATTTAGGGGTCAGTTAAGTGCCAGTAAGCATACGTTCAATACTTGAAAGGAATACCCCTTTTTACTTGTTTTCGCAGTGGATATAAAGGAACTCAAACTCCTTGGTGGCTTTGATCATCCGAACATTGTTCGTTTTGTAAGTCGACTCGGTCTAAATGGCGCCGACCGCTGAGACCTGTTCAATTCTAGTTGGGCGTCAGTATACCCGAGAACACTCGAGAGACGCCTGTGATGATTGTCAGCGAGCTGTGCTCCAACGGTGACCTCTTCGACTACGTTCGCAATGTCAACCCTCCGACATTGCACAAAGTCGTGCGTGTCAAACTGGAAGTCGTTGGCTGACGTCTAATATCCCTTTTTACTTATTGCAGTTAGTAATGATGCTGGACATCGCTCGTGGTCTCGAATATCTTCATCTTCGAAAACCCTCGGTCATTCATCGAGACTGCAAGTCATCAAATATTCTCATAACTGCCAAAGGAACTGCTAAAATCGCCGACTTCGGGTTGGCCAAAGTGAAACAGTCTACGCGTTCCATGGTGCGCAGCTTGGTCGGCACAGTTAATTGGCAGGCACCGGAACTGTGGCACGCACATCCCAAGTACAATCATAAAGTGGACGTTTTCTCGTGTGCCATGGTATATTGGGAGATGCTACAATGGCATCTACCTAGTAAGAAGTTCCCATGGGAGGTGAATCCTTTTCTCAGTTTTCGTCGAGCTTTTATTAATTCATTGGTATAGGGCATGAATGAACATGCTATTTATGAAATTGTGGGAACAAAACGACAAAGGTGGGTTTGAATAACATTGAGCCAAGACAATTTCGGATTTACAAGTGATACCAGGCCTTCTGTATCAGGCCTTCGAAAACAATGGTGCCCAGAAATTGTCGACCTTATAGAACGTATGTGGGCTCAAGATCATCAAGACCGGCCTACCATGTCTGAGGTTGTAGAATCACTTGAGGAGATGGTATCACATCGATAACAACTCGGACCTTCATTCAACACATTCTTCTAAGCAAGCATCATTCTAGAAATAATCAGCACATCAGGTTTAGTGGCATTTACTTCCTTTGGCACCTGTGTCGCATCTAGTTTTTCCCAATATTCTCCCGGCATTTATCGGTTAACTCTACTCAATTCTCACTACAATGTTCAATATCCCCATCAAGTGTATCTTAGTGTTCATCAATACAATCAAACCACAGTGCATTTTGTAAATTACAATAAATTTAGGTCATTTTTGTTAAATAACATCTATCTGCCATAAATCGGGATACCTTTTCTTTTCTGGGAGGTTGTGACGCGGTGCTTATAACCCCAGAAGATGTTCCTGATGCCTCCCGAGTAGCTGATGATAATACCGGTGGAGGCCGTGTGGGCCGAGAGCGAACTTGGGGAATGGGCTTCGGGAAGGATGGAGAATCGATGATCAATGGAGAAGATGAGCTTGAAGAGGCTGGCTCGTTAGCTGGGGGAATCTGAGCAGGAAAAGATGGAGAGTCCACGATCACAGAAGAAAATGCGCTCGATGGAACAGTCTGAGTAGCTGGAACTGCCGACCATCGTTCTGCCACAGAAGCCCGGCCAGATGGCGGCCGTTCTGAAACAACAGGGTTCACTGCTAAGCGTGCAGGTGCGGACTTTCTTTCGACAACAGAGCTAGCCATGGGCAGCGGTGTCTTTGGTAATGAGCTTTCTGCGACAGATACAGGAGTCTCATTATTGGATTGGGAGGATCGGCCAGAGGGAAGGGAAACTGAGGACTGTCCCGTGGCTCGTGATAGCTGAAACTTTGATTTCTTCTGCCGGTCAATTGGTGCAAGATCCTTTGGAATTGCTCTGCTAATTGCTGAGGGAATGGATGGTGTTCCTGTGGCGCGTTGATCGCCATCAGAGGGAGGTGCCATGTGCAAATAATTACCATCAGGCCCGATATTGTATAACTCTCCTTTTCTGAGGAGATTCAATAACTCTTGCGCGTTTTCAGTGGTTTCGTCCTCGCTTGCACTGTCAGCATCACCACCGACGAGTTGATCATTGTCATCTATTTTTCCGGTTCTTATAGTTTTTTGTATGGTACGAGCTGTAGACGCTGGTACGACAGAAGCACCGATTGAGGTTGAAGGGGACGCGGCAACATATGAAGAGGCAAGACGGGCAGCTTTGAATTGAGATATAGATGGCTTTTCATGTTCAGAGGAAGGCATGTCCAGTGGAAGATCCTGATTAAGAGACAGACGTCAGATCACCAAAATACTAAAAGCCCAAACTTACTACTCGTACATGCCCATCTGCATCGTGAGAGTGTGCCTCCAATGCCGCCAAAGCAGCTGACCCGATCTTCTTGCGTTTTTCGTGATATTGAAGCGCTATTTCTCGTTGGTGATGAGCAAATTCTGCATCGTATTCTTCATCTTCGAGTGTAACCTCCGGATCCGAATCTTCATCATCCAGGCGAGCCTCAGCGTCAGATTCATCATCGGAATCAGGCTCGTTTTTCGTCAACAGCTTTGGTGGTGTATTCGGAGTCCTCTCTACAACAGTCATTTTCATGGGAAGATCATTGGAGGACGACAAGAGGGAAGGTCGCCCTGTAGCGCGAAGTCTCGCAGGTGTAATATCTCCCCAACCTGAAGTCGGTTGTCGCCTCGAAGCGCGCTCATCATCAGAGGTATCCGGAGGATCGGCGAATGACACCGTCTTCTTGCCCTTACTTCCCTGTGAAGCACGCTTAGCCTCATCGGATGCGACGTCGGCGACGCGCGCTTTCTCCTCCTGTTCCCTCTCTTTCGCAAGGTTCTGCAACAACAATTTTCCCATCTTTTTATGCATCTCTCTAGTTGCCTTGAGTTTGTCCTTTTCCATAGCAGCCGCTTCCTTCCGCTTTCGTAGAATTTCTTCCCTACGCTCCATATCTGCTGATTCCTCGCGCCTCTGGTGTGCCCTTTCTTCTTCTTCCAACTGATCGAGTAAACGATTACGTTCCTGACGAAGTCGCTCCCTGGCAGGTTCCGGTAGTAGATGCAAAGGAGGAGGGGCAGATTCCTCGACCAATCCAACATTTTCAACCTCAATTATCGATGTCTCCACAGGTTCCGTGATGTCGATTATCGGCAAGCCTTCTTCATTCAGTAGCTAGAAAAGATATGGCTCAGAAAGGTGTCTTGGTGAAAACGCTAGGACTTACCTCACCCCGTACGTTGTTTAACTGATCCAGCTCTCCCCTGATGTCCTCTCCCATCAACTCGCTAAGTTTCTCGGATAATTTGGTGACTACATCTTGAGGGAGCTTGCCTAAGTCTGTCGAAGGTATATTGAGTCACTTGAGTCATACTCAAGTAAATGAAATACCTTTTTCAGTAACTCGTTCCATACTCATTTCTTGAGAGGACATGGCGGCGCGTGGGTCATGTGACGGATCACCGCTTGTGTTGATTCCGTGATTCCGAAGCTGGATCGAGGCTGGAAATTTGGAGTGAACGGGGCCGTGTCCTGGAAGGTCCTTTAAGTGTCTGTTGAGCTGGCGATTGGCTGTATTCAGGAGAAAGACGTGTAATCACCTCGTGAACACAGATATCACGTTCTATGTCACGCAACGCTGTGACACAGTAACGTGTATTTCTCATTTCGATAGCTTTAAGGTCGACGCGTTCATTCCTGTGTTGTCGACGTGTATACCCCTTCAGACGCCTCCAAATACCCACGAAACTAAGAAAAGCCTGTGCGGACGCGTCACTGACCCACTACCATGGCGGTCTTTATTCCGAATGGACTCCTAGGACCAAGCAAGCCAGCACCAACCAAGGACTCTAATCAGGCACCAATGCTTGCGCAAATTGGATCCTTGGAAACAGAAGAGGACTCTAAGACAGATTTAGCCGTTGGAACTCGCTTGTACTCCGCATCAAGTGTGCGACTTGAAGATTCTTCGGTACAAGTCCAAAGTGGTCTACATGAAGAAGAGCCTTTATCCGAGACTGGAAAGAGAACGTGTACGTGCCCCGCCTTATATATACCGTTTAATCGTCAACATTAGCTCACTCAGGCACTTTTATTACAAATGGCTTGCTTTCGAGTTCGACAAGAGTAGAAACAGAGAATATCAACACGAGTCTGTCGAGGTATCCTTTAGAAACAGGTGAGTCCGTATTCAACATGTAGGTGCAATGCCTCGTAAACGCCTGATTAGATCATTCAAACCTTGCGTTTATTCCGAACGGCCTGCTTTCCACTTCGAATGATATGACGAAGAAACTGGATGATTTAAGTTCTCATGAACTAAATTTCACCACCACAGGTCCTCTCTCGAACACGACCGGAAGTATAGAAGGAGAAGTAACAGATAGACCGTCGTCCCCTCGTACATTTATCGCGTTCGATTTTTGTACAAAATCTGATATCTGTTCTTGTAGTTATACCTACATTCGTTACAGGTGGCTTGCTCTCAAGCTCGTCGCACAGACTCGACGAGAATCCTTCTAGCGTCCCTCCGTCTAGCCAAGATGATGATTACTTGCCATCGGTCCATGAAGCTTTCGGGATTCCACTCAGATCCACTTCCTCAAAATCATCTAATGCCGCTACCACGTCTAATGGCGCCAGCTCAAATTTCTCGATACGAGCAACTACTTTTGACGGAAAGCCTGTACATTTCAAGAGGAAACATAAGGTGACACGCGTTGCCCGTGGTGTAAGGTCGCATTTTCGAGTCAATCCCAGACGTTGACGCTATATACAGAAGCTACTATCAGCATCTACATCAGAGCGAATGGGGAACTTGCTCGATGTGCCAATTCATAGACTGATGGATCAAATATCTGCCGACCTCGCAGCGAACCTTCAAGACCGGTATGTTTTTCTCCTTAAGCACTACTACGATTCTATTCCGATCACATCCATTGCATGCAATAAGACTTGACATTCCAACCTTTTCTTCAGACCCAATTGAAGACACGCTATGGGTTGATAGATATCGTCCCCAAAAATTCACTGAATTGATGGGTAATGAACGAGTAGCTCGGGAAACCATGGCTTGGGTCAAACGATGGGACTGGTGTGTTTTTGGCAACAACAAGGGTAGAAAACGTCCTCGAGCCGCAGATGAGAATCCTGATGAAATGGACGAGTACCGTCGTCCCCGGGAGAAGGTTAATGCAATCAAATTGTTTACCATGCAAGTCTACTAACATGTGGTGTAGCTTCTTCTGCTATCGGGGCCACCGGGTTTGGGCAAAACGACGTTGGCGCATGTTATTGCTAGACAAGCAGGGTACGATGTCATGGAAATCAATGCTAGGTTTGTCTCAGCAATCGCGTTTGCTTGTGCATGTGGAGGTCTCAATGCAGGCACGTAGTGATGCACGTTCCGGTTCCATTGTAGATGATCGAATCAGACCTGCTTTGGAGTCTGGATCTACAGTCGGGAGTAAGAAGCCGGTTCTATTGGTTATCGATGAAATTGACGGTGCAACCGGGGCTGGGGACAACGTGAGTCCTGCTTCATCGTTCTCATCTTCAAGCCATGACTGATGTACATCACAGTCTAATACATTTATTTCCAAGCTTGTCTCCCTAACACAAGACCGACCTCGGAAAAAACGTCAGTATCCATAGTGTCGTCAGAACCTCGAATGACTAACTACTGACATTGAATATAGGTCAAAAACAGAAAGACCCTCAAGCTAAACGTCCCATCCTACGCCCAATTATATGTATTTGTAATGATCAAAACGCATCCTCGCTCGCAAAGCTCAAACCCCACGCTCTTCAAATACGAATACAACGTCCCGCAGACATTCATACTGTCAACAGGCTCCGAGAAATATGTCAACTTGAAGGCCTCAAAGCAGACTCACGGGCCCTGAGCACACTTGTGGGTGTTGCAAAAGGTGACCTTCGTGGCTGTCTGAATACGCTGCAGGTTGTAACCATACCAACTTTGAGGAAATCATGTTCTGACCGAGTCCTAGTTCATCAAGTCCCGGAATCAAGAGGTCACAGAGGGCGTTGTTCGAAGCGCCACAGTGGGGATGAAAGAGGGTGACAATTCGCTCAATGCTGTGTTGAACAACATCTTCAGCCCTTTAACAAGGAAACGCGTTAAAGAGCTAGGATTAACTGAGGAGGAGGAAAGTAGATACGTCGCACGCCTCAGTCGAGAGATTGACGGAAGTGGCAGGGAGAATAGCATCGCGCTTGGTTGGTCTTCTGGCGTGTCTCTTTCGTAGGTTTGAATCTCAACTGAGTCTAGGTTGTTTTGGCCATTATGCGACACTGAGGCAACATGATGCCAATTTTGATCGATACGAGAAAGCCAATGAATGGCTTCTGACCTTCGATTTCCTCTCTTCTGGCATGTATACGAATGGTGACTTTGCATTAAGTCCCTATTTGCCGTATACTTTGGTCCCGTTCTATCCATTATTTCAAGAGCGGGGAGGAACACGTGTTGAGCGCAACCAAGGAGACTGGGAGGTACGATCATCATCTCTGGACCAGATTTCGTGCTCAGTGACTACCGACCATCTTGCAGAATCTTCAACTAACACGATCGAACGAGGAGATTCTGAAAACTCTTTCGCGCGGCCTCCGTAGTGCGGCCACACGTCGAGGGGGTGACTTCAGACATCTTCTTTCCACCCCCGTACTTCAGCTCGAATTCGTGCCTTTCATTAACAGGATCATTTCACCTCCTATTCGACCTGTTAGTTCCTCCTGTACCTATGCCACTTATAAATTGAATACCGTTGCAGGTTAACAGTCAAGTTATAAGACCAGAAGAGAAGGCACTGCTCACGCGCCTTGTCGACGTCATGGCGACTTTGGAGCTCCGATTCTTCCAAGAACGAGCTGAAGATGGACAGCTATCATATCGACTCGATCCGTGCGTCGCTTTTTTTTACATTACTACAATGGATGTAATTTCCGAAAATAGGCCCATCGATGTTTTTGTCACGTATGACGGCAAAAGGGCCTCCGATATTGCAGTATCTCGATACGCTGTGCGGCACCTTGTAGCCCAAGAGGTCAGCCTGAATTGTCACTTTATTGATTGTCATTATTTATTTTACCTTGGAGATTGATGCGGTTCTAATTGCGAGAGATGCTAACATCGTGGAGAAAGGAAAGCGCGGAAAACATGAGCTGTTCGGAACAAGGAAATCTTCGTATGTTTTATGAATTCGTCGTCCACATTTCAAGGCTGACTTTCGACAGGTCAAAGCAATCCGCGGGAAAAGGAGCCCAGGACGATGGCGATGAAGATGAGCCACCTAACAAACGTACACGAACAGATAATGACATAGATATTGCTGACAAGGTAGGGACCATTCTGTGGTTCATTTTGTCCATTTGTGAAATGTACTCAATTTCCTTACAGCCTCCCACTGACTTCTTTGGTCGAGTGATAACCGTTGTTCCATCTACCAATACCAAGGGCAGAGAAGGAAAGAACATTGAACCCAAGTATCGTGTCACGTATCGTTTTACAGAGGGTAGCTCAGCTGCGATTCGGAAGCCTGTTAAGATAGCGGCTTTCCTGTAATGTTGTGTACCCACTGTATACTCATCTATCAAGCGTTGAAACATTAATCTCTCTCAGTATGTGTCTTACGCTCTCAAAAGATCGGTCGGCGATGTTTCTTCTTCTCCAAAAATGAGCACAGAAATAGGCCAAGATCGAGCTTTCATAATTCAAAAATACGAGTGATACAGGTATCAATACCAACAGGCCATTAATAGATATCACAATAAACATATTCCTTAACTTGATCAGGCAACCCTTTCCAGGTCTTAAAGAACATATCTGAATGCCCGATTTTTTCCGTCGGTGAGATCAAGGAAAGCCTGTGTTATCCAACGTCAGCAATCTGATGAAGACCCGAAACTATTGACGACAACTCACCCTGTCAACTTTTGTCTCGATGGTAGTAATGCCGTCTGCCTGGACGTGGGTCAGATAGACATCGTCATACTTATCATCAGGTTTCTCATTGTTTCGGCGCCTGTTTTCCCGCGCAAGATGCATCCGAAGGATAAACAGAACGAGGGCAGAGAAACCACAGAAGCCAGTGAGTATAGCCCAAGGGACGACGTTGCTGTAGCAGACATGAGTTTAACACCTAATGACACAGAAAAAATCGGATCTTACCGAGGCTGATACATTTTCTTCCACATCAAAGGACCGGCAGTATTGCCGATTCCATAACCAATGAGAACAATCGCGTTCACGGTGGTTTCTGGACTGAGGTCAGCGTAAAGTGTGGGAACTAAGGCATTAAGTCTACTTTTTGTGTGACCAGCAGTGATATTATTCATCCATCCCAGAGTAACAGCGAAGGGCGAAATTGCGAAAACTAATATAAAGGGACACGGAAGCTCAATTAGCTCAATTAGACTGATTGACAAATAACACCACTTACTTGAAATCCAGTATGAGAACAAAAGGCCGATTTTATTATGGGAGGGCAGTGTAATAAGGAGAATGCCACCGATGACAGCCGGAATCAACGAGAGGATCGCAGAATAACAATGTCCAATGTATGGTATCAAGCTGACCACTCCGTAGATGGTCAAGACTTTCACAAGCAGATTGAGTCTCATGTAATTTTGAGTTATGGAGGGAGATACATACTCTCAACTGCTCCATCTACCGTTCCAAGAAGCGTAGTCTGGCCGAGAGTGAAGCCGAACTCCGATACAATGATTTGCCGTTGATTCGTGACCTACACAAGCGGCCAGAAAACTTAGTCAGAATTTATTGCTACGTAGCAAGGACGAACGGAGTTGAAGAGGTTCCTAAGGTTACAATTAATTAGAACGGTCAACTTACGAAAGATAAGTACTTCAACGTACGCAGAAGCGACGAAGAGAGCCAAAAGCCACGTTTTAGGGTCACGAAGCGCCTCGAAGAACCTAGACAATAACCATGGCAAATTTTGAAACTATGGAGGAATAAAATACGTACTGGTCCCGTTTCCAGTGCTTGTTCTCAATACCAGACTGATTCCGCTTGATACGTTGTACGACTTTGACGCGTTCATCTGGCGTCAAAAAGCGTGCAGAGACAGGTGAGTCTGGGAAGAAGAACCTGATAAATCATTGGTCCGCTATGACCTCAAACACCGACAGTTGCGCAACGTACCAGAACAAAACAGAAACCACGAGAGTCACGAGGCCAGTGACAATCATGAGCCTATTTTAAACACACCATCAGCAAATTGTGATGTAATAAAGGTAAATTTGGTGCGCACCATTGCCAAGCATGAAAATTATCATTCTAGATAAAAGTGTGAAGATAGGAGACAACAAAGACTCAAGGAACATACATACATGAGTGTGGATAAGCCCAAAAGCAATAAGTCCCAAGAAGATGACAGCTGCGCCGTTCATCAAGACTAGATAGGATTTATTGCCTTACTATTAAATTAGTCCGCAACTGACGTACACCAATAACCGACACGCTTGGATTGTTCTTCGCGAGTATAGAACATGGAAGTGACAATCAAAAAACCAGGCGTAATCGCACCTTAATCGTTAGCTGTACGTCAACAAACGTTGGGGGATAAAGAGGAAAAGAAGGCACCTTCACACATGCCGAGGATGAAACGAACTGCGAAAAGTCCTCCAAATGATTTACATGCGGCGTGTGCCATCAGTGCGATTGCCCAGACAAATATGTTGATGCTAGTCCCTTTGGTCAGCGTTCACGTCCTGCGAAAAATAAGGATAAACGCACCTCATCCATTTGGCCACGGGGAACTTTTGCAAAGCAAGATTTTGAGGGTACTAGAGCAAGCTTTGTGAGCACTGGTGTCAGAAGTGTGAAAGAGAGAGCAGAAACAACCTCGAATGCAAGATAGCTCAAATAGAATACTGTGCTAAGCCAATTAAACTGGTTCTGGGACAACTTGTTGTCTTGCCTGTCGAATTGCCAAATCAGCACTCGTCGCAGGGTTTCTTTTGGAAATATCCCTTACAGAAGACCCATCACAGCGGATTGCCCAAGAGTGACTTTGTCAGCAAAGGTCATGCTAAGTATACGTTTTAACTCAGTGGAATTTCGGCCCGCAGGTTGGTTTCCTCACAGATAAAGAACTATAGACGACGGATGAACAATGTGGCAATGATAACAGGGTTCAGGACGCACTGCACATAAGAGGCATAAGATATAGGTCAAGTTTTATCCTGCATGCTCAACGCGTCATTATCGTCCCGCAAGTAGATAATGAACAAACCTCAAACGTAACGCTTCAGCGCGATCCAAGGGTGCCTCAGAGCCAGTCCCAAGTGTCGCCGCGACATCGACATCAAGTTCGTCAACGATCGTTCCAACGGGGTGGTTTTGTTTTTCATAATCGCTACCGACAGACATGGTGTGGTGAAGGGGGCGAAATGCAGATCAGCCACAAGACATAAAGCCCATGGCTTAAAGAACGTTGGTTGACACATCTAAATGTGGTTCAGACTAAATGGGGATCCGATAATATCGAAACTTACGAGAAGACTGTCACTTCTGACCATGAATATTCTCGCGAAGGGTTTCCCATGCATGAATACTGTTTATAACATTGCGACTGGGAAAAATGTTGGGGTCCTCTGAAAGCATATTTAGAAGTCCGGGAACCAGAAGTCCAGATCAGTAGGCGATGCCTGCCGTGTGCGGGATAGTGTGGGATTAGATTGTTCAGAGTCCTAAAATCTGTTGTTCATCTCAGCTCTGTGGGCGCAAGACAGAAGTAAACGACACCGGCCGACATCCTCTCCGCCGCCGTTCACCATCACGTGCGCAGACTGGGCGTTCTTATTTGTCAACGAACACACCTCTCAGGTCTGCCAACAAGGACTTGCAAAAATAACAACCATTTTACAGGCTAGGTTGTCCTAATTAAAATTTCATTTGACTGTCATTACTTGTCCATTACGAACAACCATGACTACTGAGGCAAAGCCTGCCGCCCCTAAAAAAGAATGGGACCTTGAGCCCGAGTCAGAGTACAGATTTGAGTTGGATCCTGGAACCACTCTAGCGATCAAGGTGCGTCCTTGAGCCCCTTGGTCTTTTAGTCTGAAACATGGAAAGACCTTTGGTGTAGCTCGTACGAGGCCATGCAGAAATCTTTGGTTCCGAGCTCGCAGAAGGCAAGCAATACCTCTTCGGATTTGAATGCAAGGCAGCAGTTTTTACCTGGAGAGGATGTACGATTGAGATGAGTCTCTCCAATCGCCCCCGTCGAAAAGGCATATCCTGACGCAAAGAAAAACACGTCACAGGTCAGCCATCAACTGAATACGTATCCGATGAGACGCCAATGGCCGCGTACGCGAACCTGCATATCGCGTTTGAGCAAATGCGAGTACGCGCACTGAGAGTGGTGCATGGATCCCCACCGCGCGGCGATGATCCCTGTGCGATCGCTGATCCACCACGCGTGCTGGTTCTTGGTCCTGAAAATTCCGGCAAGACGACGGTATGCAAGATTCTCGTCAATTACGCTGTCAGGGCTGGGCAGGGATGGTCGCCTCTTCTCGTAAACGTTGATCCCAGCGAGGTGAGCTTTCCTATACATGATCTCGTATTTTGAAGGTTCTTATGCCCATAGGGTGGCTGGGCGGCTCCTGGTGCCATCTCAGTAGCATCAGTACATTCTCCAATACCAACATGTTCACCCGCAAACCCCCTAGGTTCTGCTGCGACGTCCGCGCCGACCGCTCTTCCCGCTAATGCTCTTCTGCCTCTGGTGTATTGGTACGGACATGCTGAGACGCGGCGCAATCCTTTGTTGATGGACAGAATTATTCGTAATTTGGGAGAAAACATTAAGGACAAGTACGAATACGATGCGGAAGGTATGAATGATAGTTCCCTGGCATAAGTGTGAATGATATAATCATCATTTTAAAGCTAGGGTATCAGGTCTCATTGTGGACACTCCCTCTTCATTTGGTGCCGGGACAGGAGCTAACGACCATCGGCATAAATTGATCAAGGCTTGTGTAGAAGCCTTTAGAAGTCTGCTATCTTTCAATGGTTCGCCTTCCGTTTCTCACTCAACTATTTTAGTCAATATTATTCTCGTCGTTGGGCACGAGAAACTTAATGTCGAAATGCAACGTGCATACGGATCCCAACTTACGGTAATCAAAGTTCCAAAGTCCGGTGGCGTAGGTGTTCCAAATGAATACTTGACTCGTTCCTCTCATACCTTCTCCAGGTTGTCGAACTAGACCACAGCTACCGTGAACGCATCCACAACTACCAACTACACACGTACATGTACGGACAAGTCCTCTCCCCCCCTTCCGGCGTGACATCGGCCGTAGCCGGTGGGGAGGCACTCCCGGAACTCTCACTGGCACCTTCCTCGACAGTCATCAACTTCAGTGATTTAACAATCTTACGTATCGGCGCTGGTCAGTACTTGTTTCATCACGACCGTTCCTGTTTCCGATGAAAGATCATATAGAGACGATGGCACCATCTTCTGCGCTTCCAATAGGCGCCACACGCGTCGTGTCCGAGATGCAGCCCGTACCTGTGGATCCGTCTCAACCAGGCTCAGGTCTCCTCAATGCAGTCCTCGGTGTTCTCGCGCCGCCAAACCCCGATGAGAATGAACGATACGACGAAGAAATCCTCGATCTAACCGCTACGGGATTCATAATTGTGTGCGTGTTTTTTGCCATGACATACACACCATGTCTCCACAAAATCTTATGTGTTGTGATGATCATTGACCCCCTGTTTCGCTCAAATTTCACCGATTCTTTTTAGTACACATCTTGATATTTCGCATAAAAAGATGACTATTCTTGCCCCAAACCAGGGGTCAGTTGTTGGGAAGACTGCGATTGTAGGGACTTTTGAATGGCAGGACCAATAGTGGGTGGGAGTTTCTCTGAACTGAATGTGATAAACATGATTGAATGTAGATGCGATATATCTTTCTCCGGGGTCATGCGACCGAAATTTTGATAACTCGTGACTACCAACGGGCCGAAGCACAGAATTGAACAACTGGCGGTGTATCGATTGCCTCTAGGGCCTTTAGGATATTATAGCAAACCGTATTCGTACTAATGGTCGCTATACGATAAACAATGTTCTATCTACCTGAGTTTGTCTGTATGAATGTTGTCAGACGTAAACAAGGGACAACGGTGGCTGTGTTTTTCTACGTTGGACGGTGACCGCTCGGCGCAGAAGCGTCTGCCATGTCTGCATTGGCCCGTTGCCTCCGTCCCCTACCAGCCTCGTCCAGATCTTATTCCTCCTTTTTCTCTTCCAAGTCCGGAGGCGGCGGTCGCTATTTCACCTCTGCCAAGGTCCCCAAGGTCGTCGTTTCCTCCAAAGGAGCAAAGGCCGAGCCTGCTCCCGAGCCCACGCAAGACGGCGCACAGACATCCGCAACAAATGGAAATGCAAAACCCGTCATAAACACTGCCGATAAGCCCCAAACGGCGTCTTCACAGACCTCACCGGCGTCCTCCACGGCTGCGTCGCAGGCTCCAGGGAAGAACACCACTACGGAGGTGCCATACACAGGTACCCGTGCATCGGACTCGGTTACCTTACAACGACAAACCCATCCCGTGTTGAACGCAAAGGACTTCAAATTGCACCAATTTTTCTCCCTGCACCGTCCTTTGCTCCTTCTCTCGCGACCGCACTCTATCCTCGACTCCGCGAACGCCCCTTCGTTCCTACCGGCTGAAATCAACGAGGCCGAGACGTACGTCTCGACTCCTCAATGGCTTCTTGACGAGTTCGCCGAGACAACAGTGGATGCGGATGCTGTAACGGCACAGCAGCTTGCAAGGGCAATCACGATGAGTCATGCTGGTGCTGCCGTTTCGTGGGAACAGACGCTCCGCCGCCTTGGACTTGTGGAGAAAGATGATGTTGCGATGCAGCAGGAGGAGTCGGAAAGGACGTATCAGGATGTCATGATGGATAGTACAAAGAGAAAGAGGAGAAAGAAGATGAAGAAGCATAAGTCAGTTTTTTTTTTCTTGAAACGCTTGATCTGTGAATGATGGCTAAATGACCTTTCTTTAGGCTGAAGAAGAGGAGAAAGGTAGTCTTTGTCTCCTTCTGTTTTTTTTGAGCTACTACTAATGACGAGTTCCCAGGCTACTCGTGCCCAGCGTCTAAAGATTGGACGGTGATACAGGTCTCATTGCCAGCTCATTCGTCATCGTAATCACAACAGACGGCGTTTGTGATACAATAGTCTCGACGTTAATTGAATCAATATCCTTTGTTCATTTCAGTTAGTACTCATCAGCCTTTTGATGACTTGAATAATTGTCACTGTCAATGTCCAACGTCCAACTTGGTTCGCACTTTGGCGATCGCTGATCTGTCAACCCTATCTCGATTGATTTCAGTAACTGTCTATATTCCTGAGACGTTATTAACCAAAAAATTGCTCGCTTCTAGAAAACCAGAAATCCTGGATCAGATTATGAAAGGAATGATTAACGGATGGATGTGACAGACTTCTGCAGATGTGCCATGAGTGGACTCGTTTCGACGGGCGAAAAACTATATTAAGGCTACTGCCGTAAAGGTAAGCAAGTGTGTCGTACACTGAATAACCCCGTAGGTATGGATTATACAAGAACGGAAAGCTTCGAATTAACCTGACTATAAATCTCTTTGAATCATGTAGAAGAAATGACTAGCGAAGGAAAGAGAGGGAAAAGCCTTAACCAGTGGGCTCACCAAAAATCCGAGTAATTCTCAAGGGACGACGTTCAACATGATCAGCAGGGGCAGTCCATCGTTCACTGGGCCGACCCGCATTACGCTGTGGCCCTAGAACACGACGCATCACACTTCTCTGTACTGCCGTCTGAACTGGAGACACTCCGGTACTTCGAGTAGCCGTGGCAGGGGCTCCCACTCCGCTATTCTGGCCTCCGCTACGATTTAACCAGGGAGTTTGAGTTTGTACTACTGCTGCAGTCACGGCGCTTCGTCTCCGTCGACTTGACACTGTAGGAGAAGCCTGTGCAGCAGCGGCGACTTGGCGAAGGATTGACGAAGCTCGAGGACTGATGCTCATCTCAGCTCGTGGCGAGATTCTTCTGCTGCCTCCCTCCCAGTCGCCTCCATCATCCCACTGTTTCCCACCCGTTGGCCGAACCCCCAAATCGATCACCCGAGGCATGCTCGTCGACATGGCAAGCACGAGATCAGCGCCCGTGCGACCTGCAACAAACGGCGTTTCGGTGGGAGCATCAACAGGAAGAGCCATATGGTCCCAATGTGACGCACTTCCAGAAACCGTGGTGGGCTGGGCGGGCGAAATCGACGCACATGCGCGAGGAACACTGATTTTGTACGGAGAGGGTGAATCGACGTGTGCAGGTGATATGACGGGCGCTCCAATCCGCGTGGCGTCTGATGCCGTCTTGAAGCCTGCTGCTGTGTTTGATACCAGTGCGTTCAATCTCGAATGAGCCTCCCAGTATTGAGCCGATGTCAGCCATTCAGGACGTCTGCAACTTACTTGGAGCGTGGAAACGGGTGCAGTGATGTGCAGAGTGTTTCTAGGCGAACGAGCACCACTTTCAGGTGACAGTATCGACGCAGGTGTCGCTGATGCACTGCGTTGCGTGTCCAGATCATGTGCAAAAGGCAGGGAAGAAAAGTACGGAATGGCAGCGGCGTCAGGTTTGACTGGGCCTGGGGGCTCGAATACCCTCATACTTGGAGATGCTTGCGTAGCGACCGGTTGTGGCTCGTCCTGTGGCAGGGGGATTGTATATGGAAGGTCATTGTCGGTTTGAGCACTAAGAGCTTCGATTACGCTTGGCATTATTGACAGCGAGAGCGGTGGCGATGAGTCTGCAACGCAAGACGTTACAGGATCACTAGCGCGATTTTTTAACAACATAGGCGACGGCTCCGGGAGTGAATTCGTCCAGATAGGAAAATTAGATATTGCCACTGGCATCGGTGGCGCCACAACAACTGGCTCTGCATTCGTGTAGAATATGGGGTCATCCCGCCGTGTTGCAACAGAAACGGAAGAGGAGGGAAGAAGTGCGTCTTTCGATTCTTTTGCGTTCGAAGCCAAAATGACGGAATTTATATCTTGTGATACACGTCGCTCGACTTGTACGGCATGAATCACGACGTTTCGTTGATTTTCGCGAACAGCGAGTCGAATGTTCTTCCTCAGGTAGATTGCAATTGAGAATAAAAAGACACCGACAGTTGCACAGAGGGCTGGCAATATCTGATACGCCCCAGTTCCTGGCGATTTCTTTAATAGGAAATGCGAGTCTGCGACGTCAGGCGATGGGTGAATGCGCGAACAAATTGACGGTTCAGGCGAATGAAATGGGTCTTTCCATGGTGTTTCATTTGACGAAAATTCTGGGAAAAGCTCATCGCAAAATAGAGCATGATTACCTGTATAGAAGTCCAGGGCGTTGATAGCCTTGAACAAAATTGACCCTTCCAAACTCTGACGGACACGTTTGATGTGGGGGTGGCGCATCTTCGTCACGATGAAAAGAGCACCGATAAGGCCAACGATGACGGCGTATGCGTTGACATACATTGTTACTTCGCCAGCGTTGAGAAAAATATATCGTCTCCAGCGTGCGCACGACTTGCTGTAGGTCGACACATGAAGAAGACAATGATCTCACCTGAGTCGCGCTTGAAACAAGCTGCGGCACGTGAAGGGAAATACAAGTCACATGACAATATTACTACATCAATCGACGCGTCTGGGAAAGCAAAGGAATACGGTTCAAGTTACGGTGACAATCTCCCCTCTCCCATCTTTGAGGATAACCAACTCACACTCAATTTTCTCTCCTGTATCAAGACAAACCACATCCGTCGGATCCGTACTGCTAATCCGAATCTGGCGCTTCTCAAAGAATGATCGGCCGAGAACGACATCGAAGTGGGGCTCTTCCGAGAGAAAGACGCCGACTAAAGTCGGCTGACCAGCCGACGGTGCTGTGTGTGATTTAGCTGGCACATCGGGGATTGAAGATGAGGATTGGAGAGTGATAGGCCACGTTCCAATGTTTACTAGTCCACCGTATCCGTAGTGTCCAGGTGCAGCATCCTTCGGAATGAATCCATGCTTAACAGCAAACTTTCTAGAAATATAGACATGCCGGTAGCCCGCTCGTAGGAGCATTCTGACTGCACTTCATTTTGAGCAAGTAATAGTTAATAGGGGAAGAGAGTTTCGCACCATTCTGCACAGGCCCGATACTACCCATCACGGTACGAACTCCATTTTCACTATGAAATTTCTCGAATTCCTTCTTGTGTTTTGGAATTCCATCATCTTCGCCGTGCCGACCGTTGACACTGTTTGTTCGTCGACTACCCTTCGTACGTTGTGACCTCTTCGAATGCGTCGACGGCGCTGGCGAGGAGCGACGTGCACTTGGTCGATAAAGATAATATGAAGGATTGTGATAGTCATCGGGCCCTGGAAGTGGTGTAGCAGGATTATGGAGGTGGAGCGTCGGAGTATGGACAGGCGGCGGACGAGATTTGTTACTGTCTGTGGTGACAGAGGGCGTCAGCGTTGGAGTCGCCGCGGCCTCAGGTTGATGCTGCCTCCATACGAAAATGGTATAATCAGAATCTGAAACAGCGAGTGAGTAACATGCATCGAAGGAGTAGCTAAAAACGTGCCATCATCAAGGTTCCATATTGAATCGTTAAACTCGTATTTCAGCCACCCAGGTCCTACGCTTTCACTGGGATATGACGTGTGTGTTTTTCTGCTGAGTGTATCATAGAGAGACTGTAATGAGTCTTGTGTAACTGTGTGAAACCAGACATGTTAGTCAAAAACTCAAAATCATTCGACATATAACTGTCTGCATGGTGAGGAATTGGTACGAGCTCACATGAGTGAACGACGGCAAATGAAGAAGATGGAGTATGGATATTGAGAATTGCAGGGACTCGAGACATTCGTCCCCAATGATAGGAGTGTGCGGAAGTAAAACAAAGGGCTTGACGATTTGGTAATTGTGTAATCTCTCAAACCACGCTCGGTGTATTGAGTTTGCACTGGGTCGGGTTACATATAAACCTTGACTCCTTGATAAGTATCGACGGCCGTCATAGACATGATGGCGTTATTAAGTGGGTCACTCTGAAAGAAGGAATCTCAAGCCAAGTTGATTCGATCTTATCTTCGAACAGTATAAGTACTGCAGCCCCTTTTGCGAAAATCTTGGATTTCTTCCGCCTTAGCTCTGACAAATAGACAGTCTTCGTCTCCGTCGTCATTTGTATTGGAGCTCTGCTATGAATTATTCTAGAGGCACAAAAAACGCAATTACCCATCCAGGAATAACCGAAGTTTCCTTGTTTCCTCAATATCAGTGCGTTTTTTGATTTTGATCTCGAAGTCCTGGTTCTCTGGAAGAAAGATACAAACACCCGTGACAACGTAAGCTCAAATATGACGGATAATGGCTTTTCTGGAACATTTATTCCGACTCTTAGAGACAATACCTTTGTCCAAAGTGTTAGCGGCATGCCGAAGCGGTTCTGGTTATTGGACTTGTAACCCGGGCAGGTTCGGGGTATATCGATACTGACAACATGCTCATCTTTCTCAAGTCATCCAAGAGTGACATGCGTTTTGATCTGTAAGTCTCCATGTTTCATAGTGACAGTTAGTTGGCGTGAAATAGCCAGCACTTTGACTCGAAACCCTGATTCATAATCCAAGGGTCGTCTGTAGTAGTACACAACACGGACTGTTCGGGAGATGGCGAGCACGAGCATAATTTCGCATATGAGATCAAGGCTGGATATCGACATGAAACCTTCACGACGCATGGACTACCTACCTCAGCGGAAGTGACGCTCGCAATCTCCTCCTCCAATGCCACAATCTATAGTAGTCAGCTCATTCCAGTACCTCAGCGATCTGAAATCAAGAATCAAATTCCAACTTGATGAGCTCCAAACCTCTTCGAGGTTGATGAAACAGAATTCAACGACACCGCACAAGGCAGGGAGTTCCCATCGGACATCCTTGCAGACGAATATATTGATCTATCGTAACATCAACAACGCGAAAAGCCAGACAAGATGATTTAATGATCACCAGATAACTATCGTGACATTGTAAAAGAAAAGATACACAAAAAAAATACAACTAGACAGAAACTCTGCCATCCTGAGACCTGGGACACAAAGGATTAAACCATTATAGAAGATAAAATTACTTGGGGATGTTCTCGCGGGCTTGTTGACGAACTCGTCTCCTGCAGGACATATCTCAACAAGGCGTCACAGAGGCTAAAATACCAGATTTACTCATAGGCAGTTTTGTCGTTCCTGGTGTACCGTTAGTGATGATCAGATAGATTGTTAATAGGGTAACGCACTTGAACATAGTGTAAGCATCGCTTTGAGCGGGGTCATTCACATTCGGGTCATCCAAGAGGTCCTGAATACCAAGTAAGATCTGGCAAGGAGGATGAACAGAAGCAGAGCATGCGGCGGGATGTATAAGTACCTGTTTAATCGTGATAGCAGGTTTCCATGACTTCTCTTCGTCCAAGATGGAAAGGCAAACTGTGCCAGAGGGATACACATTGGGGTGGAAAAGTGGCGGAGTGAATTTGCCTGTCAACGATATATCAACGAAAGACCAGGGAAATCTGGTGGGCTTAAGAACATTTTGGTGGCTTGGAAGGGTAATCTTGTAATCCATAGATCAGGTGCCGCAGTAACAGAGGATTATGATAGCACACCTTCTGGAAAACTCATAACGAGCTTATAGAGGCCACCTTCCCATGGAGTCTAAGAAATGAAGGAAATCAGTGCCTAACCTTTGTACAGAAAACATTGAGACAGAGCGACTCAAAACGCCTTGGAAAGACGCGCCGGTCGCCGAGGGCAAAACGATATGGCTAAGAAAATGAAAGCGATGTAACCTACATTAGTCTTTCCCGGAATTCCGACTTCCCATTCCATAAGATTCATCGAGCCGTCAGGGGATTTGGAAGGTTTTGCGTAGAAGCCCTGTCGGGACACGGCTAGTCAGTCCTGAACGCGCTGATAATCCGTTTCATCCAGAATGAAGTGGCGTATTGCACTTGAACACATACGGCGCGTCACAATATTGATCGAAACCTCGCATCCCTCTTTCCTCCACGCATGAAACGCATGGAGATGCGTGAAATGTGTGATATGTTGAGTACTCACAAATGGATGATCTTTACGCCATTGCTTGCGCTCCTCTGCGAGACGTGGCCTGCATATACCTGACATTCCTCACTTGCTGCGTAGAGAGATAGAGATGAGAGCGTTCCTGACCGGGTTTCCTTTTAATTTGCAGTCCATCGACTGGAAGTCCGATTCAATGGTGCTTAGTCAGCGTAGGGGTCCGACCAACTAAGCTGAAATGCCTTTCCTCTCTTGACTGTCATGGAAGTTGATGGCATTTTTGCTGCTCTGTCTTTAACTGGCCGTCAAAGTATTTCAATTGAGTATCAGAAGAGTAGTTCGTCAATACATCGACTTGACAACGCCCTGGAAAACAGGCGCTGAGGTTCCGTGGTCAGCTAAATGGACATCGCGTGCGACTTAGTATCCTTTGAAGCTACGGAACATGCTCAGTATTTTCAGTCTTTCCAAGTAGAGTTCTTTTCGTAAACGACATAAGTTTAAAACCATGAAGACTTTCTGCAACTTTACTCCGGGGACATGATCCTGCTTTTGATCGGATGGTAGATTAATACTTATCATTAATCTTTGTCGACCTCCGAGAGGGGGTCGAGAAAACTTACGTATCACTCCTAAGTCACAGGAGCCGAACACGACTTCAGATTCGTCAGTCGTATAGATCAACTGTCATGGTCCATGAATTGATTCTATATAATCCAGGTTTATTACGCTTGCAGTGCTTTGCGCCTGACCGTCTGGTTCAAATTCAGGCATAATAATACGATACACTTCCATGATTCGTGCCAAGGGGCAACAACAATACTATCAACCACCCAACCATAACAGCCGCTTTACTCCATACTCCATTTTCGCATACACACTTGTCATACGCTGTGCTTCAGCCAAACTATAGAAGGAAAATGCATTTGCAAATCAGTAATGCCATCATCGTGAAACACAAGCTTCATACCCGACGACATCCTTTTCCTTTACAAAATCGCCCCGCGCACCTCTAATATCTTCACGAGCCCTCCGTATATTGTCAACAATCATTTCTGCCGCCTCCTGACAATCGGTTGCTGAGCTGAGTTCGTCAGCAGCATCGATATAATCCACACTGCCACCAAAGCTCGACCTTCTTCTTGTACGGGCCGGATCTATCGGAAGCACCTTGAACGCTGCAAATGTTGTTTGGGAACCAGGACTCGATGCCGCATTGGGGAAGATATTTGAAAACATGGATACTTTTGTCCTTGAAAGGCCTCGACTCAGTTTCGAGCCCGCGTTGACAACAGATCGACGTGCTGCCGGCAGGCCAGTCAGTGGTGGAGTGGTGGAGGAGCCAGGTACTTCAAGGTTATTGCGGACCGAGTAACTCGTTACTCGGGTGACTTGGTTCGTGTGATACCAGGTTATGACGAACCCTGCATTTTGCTTGGGATCTCGACTTGCTTCCTCTAGAGGAGAGAGAATGTATGCACCTGGTCACATCGTAACTAATGTATTTATTTCTGAAAGATTGACCTCGTTACTGACCTTGACTGATGCTCAGGATGTCCTCAAGAGGGACGCGGGTATAAAGCTTCACCTTCTCCAGGGTATAATCGTAACTCTGATAGACTATCGGCACGTTTCTCCTGAGACGAGGAGACAAGAATGCTTACAACAATATACAAGGCTTTCGCTGTCTATACGACGTGAACCTCTCGACGTTCAAATTCAACTGTTGAGACTTACCAGCAAAAGCACCTTCTCTTCAAACTTGTCACCAATTCTCGTGTTCAAATCTTTAGGAGCAAAGAGCGTCCATCCAGAAAGAAGTCGTTCGCCTTCAGGTAGGACACGCGACACGGATGTGGCAATCGCTTCGGCCCTTATTTTGGACAAGCGGATCAGATCGCGGGGATCCGTAGATTGAAGCTTCAGCAGGAACTCAGAGAAGACGGAAAGGGTTCGGTAGCCAAGCATAAAGTCGATCACGGCTTGTGAGAACCAATCACTAAATGTTGCCGTGTACATTCTGGGCGAGAGGTCAAAAAGCAAACATTGTAGATAGGAACTGGCCATACCTTGCGAGTGAGTTGACACCGTCGTTGAGCATCCCAGTCAAGTCACGTTTCCCAGTCCTTGGATAAAATAAGAAATTGAAGATATCTAATGAGACGGGGGTTGCTAGTACCTGGTGAAATCTCCCTGGCAGCAGTACCTTGATGTCAGTACCTCATCAATGAAAAAAGGCATTGCACAAACCTTCAAAGCTGATGTTCCTGCGCTGTGAGAGTTGAGACGCGTGTCTAAAGTATGTAAAGCAGCAACTGACTAGGCTCGACTGATGTAATCGCCATTGTTCGCCCAGACTGCAAATGATTTCAGCGTGAGACAGAAAACTCGGACGAGGAGCACACCGTCATTGAAGACGACGTCGGTATCCGTCCGCGTCTCGCCTTGTGGATTCAAGAGAGCCACCGCACCCAATTGTTTGTTAAGGACGTGGCGTGCGAATGCTGACTGGAAATAGACAAAATTCAAATGGTAGTCTATATCGAGCATGAATCTGACGTACCTGTACAACATTGGTCCTGTCCAAACAATCTATACAATTCAAGCGCCAAACGCCCTTCTGCTGTGCCATGATGGTGTTGTCTGATATCCACAGATAACTGGATAAAAGTTCATCAAGGCAACTCGGATAAGAGTTGAAGCGAAGTAGATACCCTTGAGCATCAAAAACCTTACCCATGGCTTCAACGAGCTTCGAGATGTTCTCATATCTAACAAAACAATGAGCAATGATTGATCCGCCCGAAAAAAAAGACGGAAGAACAAACTTCATTCCCTTTGTTTCTTCGTGAAAGTCATACTCATGATATCTAAACCTATTGTCAGCTAGTAAACGCTCAATTTAAACGAGAAAAAACTGTACTGTGCATTCGGAGAGTCCAACTCTTGCATATATTGTCTATACGCATCCGTTACCGCTGCTTCCTTGCCGTGTTGTTCAGCCAAGTTAAGCAGATTCTGCAGAATGGCATCAATTTGATCATAAATGAATCCAAGGAAGAAAACCAACATGAGGTCCATACAGGGCGACGGTTTTCTCAAAATGCCTTCTGAGTGCATTCAAGTTCTGGGCGTGTGTCCTGTCAGTCGCGAGTAGTGGTGGAGGTTTTAGCCCGTATCCCGTCTGAGTCCAGAAGAGCGGTACTACGACACGCAAATTATCCCTCAAAGCAACCGGCTGAAATTAAACAACGAACTTGATCCCCTGATCTGCACATAGGCAAATATGTTCTCCACTCCCAGGCGCTGAAAATATTACATCAGGAAATAAAAACAACTTTCACCACTTTGAACACGCACGTTAACCCTCGTTATCGTCTCCGTCTCAACAAAGTTGGCTACATTGGCATCATCGTCGATACCCCGTCGCTGATAGCGTAAACCAGCTCTATACCTCGACCTCCTCGAAATAATAATATAATCGACTAACACATCTTCGTCGTGCGTCATAGGGTCAGGCGGTATCACAAAATGCGCCACTTGGAAGTATCCTTGCATAATCGGCAGCACGTACGAGTGAAGCTGTTCAATCGCACAGATCAATATTAAAAAGCAGAATTCAACTCGGGAGCACGACTCACACCCGCGTCTACAAACGCTTTAGACAGCCACTCGTTCCACCAAAACCGCCTGTCGACTCGACGCCACAGCGGAAGCGTCGGATTGGGCTCGCACATCGGGCTCACTCTCAGACCTTCGACAGGGGACTGAAAAGACTCTCCACCAGCCGACGGAAGTGCATCAAGATCAGCAAGCAGCTCACGTTCCTTGCGCGCTTTCACGGTCTGTTCCTGTTTATGCTGCAAAGAACGCGTAACATCTTCCAAAAAACCAATTAAACCCCAATATTCACACAACCACACACAACACACACAGACCCAACACGCACCAAAGTTGTACGCGAAATACATCTCGCCATTTGCGAATTCCTTGACACACTCTCGTACAATCTTACTCTCCAGTTCTGAATGTTTCTCCTCAGCCGACGCGGGCGGGGGAGCAGTCGCAGCCAATATCCCGTCTAAAACCACAGCAGGTTCCGTCTTTCCGTCTTCTATAATCCTATCGAGCGATTCCCTCCCCTCAAACGACGTCGACGTCGTCCCAGGAACAACCACCTGCGAATCCTCCGTCGTGGGCGAAGTAACAAGCTTACGCGTCGAAAGACGACTCCAGAACGACAACCGCGCCGCTAGAGTCTTTGCCACGGGGGAGTGTGCGACAGACACATTGTGATCCGACGAGGACACGTTCGAGACGTCCGAGGAAGACGACTGTGCAGAGGGTATCTGAAGCTGGAGCTCTTGGGCAGAGGCACAATTCACAGACGACACATGACTCCCAGAAGACGACTGCACGCGAGGAGCACAGCGCGTCGGCGACTGATCCTCCGAATCCGTATCCGAATCCGTATCCGAATCCTGCGGGAGCGACAACGTATCCAAAGTCGTACTCGCAAGAAGCGAAGCACGCGGGACCTGCGCATTCTTCAGCGCCAACGCACGCAGTACGATCCTCGCCTTGTCCTCCACGAGAGGAACAGCCACGACGCCCTTGACATTATACACACTATGCGATCCATCAATCACTACTCCCAAATCAGCATCACCCAGCACAAAGAAAAAAAAAAGAAAAAGATCAACAACAAACTAACCGTTTCCCACTTTTTCCTTGGCGGTAACAACGAGGAGATACGAGCCTTGACGAGCCCAACAAAGTCAATCAACCAGCATAAAAACAAACCAGAGGCAGCATATATACGTACACTCAAACAGCTCCAAGACGCCAACGATACCATAAACAACCACAACCACACTCGGACTCGGATTCCACTCCGCACCCCTGTCTGTACCCATCACGACCTCCTCAATCCGCACAGGATTCGTCCACCTAATGCGCACATACGACGACGGGCACTCCGCCCCCTGATGATCGCGCCCAGGCACTTGCTGCCATATCAAAAGCCCCTCCCGCGCAACCACGAGCGCCAGATGGTCGTACGGACACGGATGCGGTATCGGAGGCACGACGTATTTGGGCTGCAGGCCGACCGCGTGCGGACCCACCTGGCACGGCACGGCAGAAGCAGAGGTAGAATGCAGATTGGGTGTGAATCCTGGGAGACTAGTAGTAGATGGGTTGGAAGTCTGGACGTTTGTAAAGAGCCGTTTCATGGGATAGGGATAGGAAGGATAACGATTGATGGACCAAAGCCTAATTTAGCTTCAGTACATACATTGTCCTAGTGACGTCTACTGATTGATCCAACAAATCCTATTCCATCCCACCAACTTTTTTCTATATATACCTCCACTATTTAGGTGATTTTATCAAAAGGGATACATTGTAAGTGAAACAGCGATAACGACATAGCAAATGATCTTGAACTAGTTCAAACCAAAACGGAAATCAAGACAAAAACTCCAGATTCAGAATAACATTGGACCTATGAAGGAGGCCTGGGTCCTTGGAAAGAGGCCACGTTATTTTGCCCCATACTATTCGCCGCCGAAGCAGCACCTCCGCCTGTAAATCGCGAGAAGAACGTATCCCACTGACCTATTCACAAAATCAACATCTTGCAAAACAACGAAGAAAAAAGAACCATACTCCAATCAAACATACTCCCGGGAATCCCCGCTAAAAACTCATTATCGGCCAGCGCAAACTCTTGTAGAGTATTCTGTCCCTGCGGGCCGTCCAATAGATTCATCACCTGCACATTACTCTGCGGCTGCACCTGCATGTTCATAGCCGGGTTCATATTCAAGTAGCTCCCGGACCTCCTTCCAATCGGCGTAAAATTCACAATGGGCGACGTCGGCGAGCCCGATCCGATCCCCTGCTGGTTATTCGCTGTTGAACGCATTGACGAAGATATCGAAAGGCCGCGGTGCATAGGCGGGACATTCGACGACGTAGCCGGGTTTGAATTTTGTTGTTGAACGTCATTAGGGAGGGGAGGGGCAAACGAGGACGAGGTGGACAGTAAAGACGCGCGATCACGGTCATTGAGAGAAGCTGCAGAGACGGAAGAAGAGGACACGGCTGGCGCCTGTCCCACCTCACCTAGATTGGAATCTGACTCTGAGCTGATTACCACACCCGCGGGAACTCCCTTGAAATCGCCCTCCCTTGCTGCTTGCCCGGTGGCGACAAATACACCCCCGCCTGGTCGCGTCGGGTCCTTCTTATAGTCAAGCCCGCTCACGGGTGCCTTGACTGTCACCCCGCCTGTAGGATTGAGAGGGGGCGCTTCCATCACTGTCGGATGTGGGCCTTGTGTAGCTTCGTACAAAAGGGCGATAATTTCCGCCGTCTATCATCGAGGATCAATAGCTTCCTCGGAAAAAAATAAAAATAGGCTGACCTTGCGTCTAGCTGACATGTGATCAGGCGATATTGATCCCTCCCACCGGCGTACAATGTCCTTGAGCTTGCGTAACTTGGCAGCTGCTTCGTCGTCTTTTCGACGGGCCCACGTGTGATACTACGGGTATCGTAAGAGACAAACTCGTTTTGAAATAAATCAATCAGGCTCACCTGAACTAGGGCGCAAGAAGTCGCAGCATAGGCAACCAACAACCACACATCGTACAGGTAGTCGTTGGCCTCCAACCAGTCTATAGCCTCTCCTGTCAAGGCCACGAGTTTGCTCCACTGTTCGACTGTCAACCCAAACTTGAGATGAGCAGGACAGGAATAGCTAATCCTCATGAAAACACGCCAAAACATCATGCATACACAAGAGTAAAGGAGATGCAGCAGACCTAGATTACGAGAACACGGAGTGAGAAAGATCACAAACTGATTGACTGCGTAGAACTTACCCGCAGTTCGGGGAGTCTCAGGGCCTCGAAATCTAAGTTGTTCCGGAAGACCTGCCTTCCAAGCTTCCATATCACCCAAAAGAGCATAGAGCTTGTCATCTGTAGTGAATGATAAGCCAGAGGGGCTAATGATATCAGACAAGAAAATGTTTGCGGATGTCAAAAGAAGGATACCTGTAGATGGTCTTTAGGACTTTGCCGAGAATGACGCTGAGGCGAACAAGCTCGTCGATGTAGAGTTCATTAGGATCACCAGAAGAGGGCAAGCGGACGTCGCAATCCTGTACATCAATCATTGAAGGGTGGCCATAAGTGAGGCTGGTCCTGTGATAGAGTTTTTTTTGGTAAAAAGAAGAGATGTAATAGGACGGCTTTACCATCGATCGCTGATGAGACAAGCACCCCAAAGTCTGCGTCGCAGCTCGATGTTTTGTTTTACGGATTCTGCACGGTGCAGTCCAAGGTCTTGTGCCTAGAATGGGGTGAGAAACGAGAACTGAAGGGGAAAAATTTTTTTTACCATGCGGATGGCGGTGCCTAGACGAATCCAGAGGGCGGACAAGGCGTTTGGCACAAACTGAGAATGGCAATCACCGCTCATGCACAAGATCAAGAGTGCCTGGACATTGGCAATGGATGCTGTAGAGAGGACGTCATCGGACTTGATGATGGTATTGACCATGTAGCGAATAGAGTCAAAGACCATCTGAGGAACCTGTCTGCGGGCGGCGGCGATGAGACACATGGAATAAAGGAGAATGGGTGCTGGATTGGAGTTTGCGACGAATTCAGCCTTTGTGATGACGGGGAGTAGGGGGGCGACATCGGTGAAATATGCATTTATGAGCTGCTCAATGGTCTCGCGCTCGATGCGGAGGTCGACGGGCTTTGCGTGAGTGAAGTGGGCGGTCTCTTCGACGGAGGGCTTGCGGACGGAGATGAGGCCGTCGCCAGTCTTGCTGACCTCAAAGGTGTGGTTGTTGCGAGCGTCGTAAGTTTCGTAGATGCGGGAGGAGATGGAGGCTTGAGAGTGCAAGAGGTGGGCGGTAGAGGTTGGCCCTAGAACGTCATATGAGACTACTCAAAAGAGGGCGGTGGGGGGACGTACCATAAACGCTAGAGTGTGTATCTGAGGGAGAGAGGCCTTTGGGGGGCTCCTTGTCTGCGATTGCGGCTGCGGAGGCTTCTTCCTCGAGCTTCTTTTTCCTGAAGCGGGTCTCTGTGATTGGGAGGAAAAAGGTGCAGGTGAAGCCGTACTGCTTGCAGTGCTGGCAGATGGGGGGATCCTGGGCGGGATTGTGGGGCGATGGATGAGAGGGGAAGAAAGGACTTACGGCGTCAGCAAGGATGTCGCATCTAATTTTACGGCTCCGGCACGAGTCACAAGCGCGTTGCTGAGAGCGAGTGAGCAAAGGGCAGAGAGGTGAGGAGAGACAGACCGTTTTGGTGCGCTTTTTAATGTCGACGAGAGAAGAGTGCTGCTGGGGAGGGATACTGGCGGGGGAGGGGACGTCGTCGTCGGGATCCGGCTTGCGGGAGTCGGACTTGCGCTTGCGCTTGAGGGACGGGGCGGGGTCGTGTGAGTTGTCAGGAGGGGGATTGCGAGGGGGAGGGTGGTAGACCATCA